>JAOTRH010058892.1:0-18770 GCA_034768845.1 Heliamphora exappendiculata
GATTCCGTTCTTCATTAAGTCCTGTTCTAAGGGCGGACCACTCCTATCCCCCGAGCAAGAGAAAATAAAGAAGAAAGTGTATAATCTCAAGACACTTATATCCCTTAATGGTAAGGTGATATCCAATGATGATGCAGGGTATAGATGTAGGTTGAAGCTTGTGTGAAGTGTATGGTTTTAACCATGGATAACACCAACAACTAAATACTCTAAGAAATTTGTAATTAGGAGTATGAAATAATTTCTCATATGGTTAAAGATTAGCTAATTGAGAGCTAGGAAGTCTATTTATTAAGAAAGTTGCGTTGCGATGGCATCGAACCAATAACAAAGAGAAAGAGAAGAGTGGTTTAAGAGTGCGATTGCTGTTTCAACAATATGACAGTGTTTTCTCTCAGCTACTCCATTTTGGGAGGGAGTATGAGGACAACTTCTTTGATGAACAATGCCTTGTGACTTTGAGAAAATTTGCAAATTTGGAATTAATATACTCGCCTTCACCATCACTATATATGCAAGATTTTTAGAGTGGTATTAAATTTTTTCTCAGCATATGCTATGAACTCTAGGAATTTATCAAAAGTTTCACTTTTATAGTGCATAGGAAAAGTCTAAGTAAATTTGCTGAAATGATCGACAAATAGTACATAGTAGGAAAAACCAAAAGTGGTCTTTGAAAAGGGTCCCCAGACATTTGTGTGAACAAGGTGTAGAGGATTATTAACAATCACGTGTGATTTGGAAAGAGAAAATTTGTGACCTTTTTAGACACATCAGTGAGAAGAAGTTGTAGACTTGCAATGCTCTTATGGTTACTCGTCCTGACATTACCTATGTAGTTGGTGTAGTTAGTCAGTTTAAGCATGCTCCTTGCCAACCTCATTTTGATGCTGTTTGTCACATTGTGCGCTATTTGAAGAATAGACCTGGTAGAGGTTTACTCTATCGTCCTTCTCGCTCCTTATCTGTAGTCGGCTTTAGTGATGCTAATTAGGCTAGCAGTCACTCTGATCGTCGGTTTAAATCTGGCTATTGCACCTTTGTTAGTGGAAACATGGTTACTTAGTGCAGTAAGAAGCAGGCAGTTGTTGCCCATTCTAGTGTTGAAGCGGAGTATTGTACTATGGCCCATACTGCCTCAGAAATGTTATGGATTCAATCTCTTGTGGATTTTGGCATGTGAGTTTTTTCTCCCATGCAAATGTTTTGTGATAATCAGGCCGCTATCTTCATTGCTAATAATTTCGTTTTTCATGAACGAACTAAGCATATCAAAACTAATTGCCACTTCATTCGTGATTTGCTATTACGACAGCAAATTACCAATTCGTATGTTCGTTCTGAAAACCAGTTTGGTGATATTTTCACGAAACCCTTATCACACTCAACTTTTCAGCAGTTATCTTTCAAGCTGGGCATATTTGATCTCTATGCTCTAGCTTGAGGGGGAGTGTTAGCATAGCAATTTTCTTGTTTTGTTGTTATTACTTATATTTGGAGTACCTTCCTGTAATTTAGACTTTTATTACTTTTAATATAAATTCTTAGAGGTATAGGGAATGAATAAGAACCCAAAACCTATTCTCTTAATTCTCTCTCTTTCTATCTCTCATTTCCCCTTCATATCTAACTCTAAAACCTAAACTTTAGATTTCAACTCAACTTCTCAACAAGTCGCCAATAACGACCAATATTAGGAAAAAGGTTTTCTCTGTTTAGCATCAAGTTTAACAATAGAGTCCATTACAGTGTCAATAGGCCAAGAACACATCTAGAAGGTTAAACTCAAAAGGAAGATTAAGCACGTATTTCCTTTGAGGCACGAAAATACCGTTAGAAGAGCAAGAAAGCTACATTCCTGCCTTGCGGTCTATATCTTAGCGTCTGCGTCTTGTGCCTAGTTTCCTACTAGCTATAGGCAAAGAGGGGATAAAAGTTACTATAATATTTTTGCGAGCACGGCTAGCATTGGTAGGTTAGTATCTGCCTGAGGACTCGAACGCAGATAAGCTTTCAATAACTAAATAGTTAGTGCTTGAATCTACTAGGAGACTGCTCATATTGAACTAACTAGCATTTGAAGCCTATGATAGTGGCGTAGCAATGTAGCATAGATGCCTATACTAGCAACATCGGCATCCAAATCCTCATAATAAAATTACTAACTGAGATAGTGTTTGTGATTAACGATATCAGTTGAGTTATCATGAGAGATTATGACATCATCAACACTGCCAATTAAAACAATAGTGGCAGTAAAAGAGTGACATACATAAAAGAAGTTATGAGAGCTAGAACACTAAAGGTAAGTAAAAATAGACTCGAACTTATCAAACCATGCACGAGGTGCCTGCTTCAAATCATGTAATATCTAATGCAAATGGCACATAAGATTTTCAATACAAAAAGAGCATAACCACATGGCTAATCCATATATATTTTCTCCAAAAGATTACCATGAAAGAAGGCATTTTTAATATCAAGTCGATATAAATTGCAAGAACGATTAAACACAATGAAGAGAAGTTTCCAAACAAAATTAAGACAAACCAATGGATAGTTTCCAAGTAATCAACACCACATATTTGGTGAGTATCCCATAGCCATCAAGCATGCCTTAGCACGCTCAATAGAACCATTCAAAAGATATTTCATCATGTATACTCAGTGACAAGCCATTTCTTCCTTTCAAATAATAAGTCATGTAGGTCTAATTCTCACAAAGAGAACTAGTTTTCTCATCCATAACATGTTTCCGTCAACACAAAGATATGACTTGCTTAAAAGATACTAGAACGGAAATAGAAGACAAAGTGTAAAATACTCTTAAGCCTTGTTTGATAAAAGATTTGGACCTATGGGCTGTATTAACAATACACTAGGCTTAACAACCCAGTGTTTGTTTTGTTATTATTGGGCCGGATTAGCTCGAGCCATGGATTGGGAAAGACTGATTAAGGGGGTTGGGGAAAACTTGGTGGGAGTCATTACAGCTAATCCATGGATGAGACTAAAAGCTCTTTTGCCGATTTTACCCTCCGCCAATAACTGAAATCCCAATTTTACCATTCTAATTCTCTAACCCTAGCAAACGACCTGGGTTCTTTTTTTGGAGCATCGAACGAAAACCCAACTTTAGTGGAGGCGGCGGCGTGAGTTCATCCGTTCGTGAGTCCAATCGGGTGTTGACGCTATAACATCTTAGTGATCAACTGTATTCCTCTCTTTGACTCGATCTTTGTCTCTCTCTTCGACTTTCTGAAGTTTGCCAGCTTTTTTTTTTTTTTTTTTACGATGATTGCTGATCTTGAATAAACAAATATCCTGATTAACTTTTGATTCGAAGTCACCATGATAGAGAAGTTCAACCACTGTAGAATTTTTCCAAAACAAATAGTTCTTCTACAAATGGCTGACATCATTTTTTTAGTTGATTATGTCGTTAAATTCTGTGTACTAGACTTTTTCCAGATCAAATAGTTATTTAGTACTAATCACAAAAAATAATATTGATCAGAACTAACCACAGCATATGATATTGATCATCCATATACACGTAGAACCCATGCCAAGGTAAAAACCAAACTAAGAAGAAGTGCCAAGATTTCTTGTCAAGATAAATCCCTGTTTTTCTTTCTCTTTCCCCCTTTTTCTTTGCTGAATATCATACTAAGTGTGCTTTTAATTGATTCAACTTTTAATTGAGCTTTCAATAGATGATATTTTCATTTAATCTGCTCCACGATAGTTGACTGAGGGAACACATTTGTTTGGATTCAACTGAGCTCTCAGTAGATGATATTTCTAGTGGCGTTTCTCTGTGGTTTTGTATCTTGTTAAGGGGGATGTATTTTTGCTAGGGTTTCTGCTGGTTTTGCCTTGGGGAGTGAAAACAGGGGATGTAATTTTGCTTCAATTTTGTTGAATTTCGAATTATTGTGTAAGAAGTCATGCAACTTTGTTGACATTTACAATTATGTTCATTCTTATAGGTGGTATGGACCCATAATACATACACTTTCCAGCTGCAATTGAACTCTCTGGCTTATTATTGTCCTAGCTTCTTCAACTATATTAAGTGCAATTGAAGGTGGTAATTCTCTTTATGACCCATATAATACATACACCTTCCCCACAGTTGTTATTGCTGTAATTGGTCCAGCATAATTTCAGAAGCATCAGCATTATGCTTTGTTTTTACTAGAAGGGTAAATTTGAAAAATAACAAATATAATCATATCTCACATTATCCAATTCCACCTAAAAAAAACATGAGTTTGTGTAATCCATTATATTATCCTATCCAAATCAAACACAAAAAATTAATCACACCTTATTTATAATCCCACATCTTTCCTAATCCCTATATTAATCCTAACTCGTTATTAATCCCACCAAATCTACACCGATTATCAAACAAAACTTTAGATGACACAAAATTAACAATAAGATATTAAGTACAATCATAATTGTCGAAACGTGAATCAAAAATCCTAGTTAGTTTGTGAATTGTGAATTGAATTAAATCAAAGAAACATAATATTTGATATGAAATACAAATATGAAATTTAAACACTCCGTGGATGAAATAAAATACATATACTGATACTAAGACAAATTATACAATAAAAATATGATTACCTAATCTAATTGAAAAGATAATTGTCTTTGCAATAGATTTTCAACTCAAATCCAACCAACGATAAAATTACTTAAAAATCAATATATATTTGTTACACGATCTTAGATATAACTCAAACTCAAAAACTAGCACTTGAGGCAAGAGTGCTCTTACACTTGTATATTGCACATTACTTTTTGAACTGAGGCATTGTGGGACTTCGCACCCTCTCTCACATGTAGTGTGCTCACTTAACAGCACCTGTTGCGTACAAGTCAGACGCACACATCCTACCCATCCCTAGTATTCTAGTTCTAATACCATGTTACACGATTTTTGGTAAAACTCAACTCAAAAGCTAACTCTTGAGACAAGGGTGCCTCACGCTTATATACTACACATTAATTTTGTAATCAGACGATGTGAGATTTCACTTTACAATATTCTCTTTGGAATTCAAAAAATGGACTAAGAAATTACAAATAGAGTAGTACAAGAGAAGAGAGATTAAACATAAAACACTTTAAAACATTTGTTATATGCTTATTGTTAATATAGAAACGTTTAGAAAAAAAATATTGTGAAACTATTAAGTTGAATGATTAAACTCATATAATATTAAACTATATTTGTTTCACTAAAATGACAAGAAATAATTCATACGAAGTGATTTTCATCTTAAATACCCTAAAAATTTATATTTTGACATTTTTCATCTAGAAGAGAAATAAGAAAAAGAGTTAAGAATGAATTGAATCTTCTTGGTTCTGATTGAATCTTCTAATCACCAAATGAACAACAAATTATGCATGTTGATTTCTTAATTTCACAATTAGTTGCATTAACACATCTTCAAAAAAACTGTCAAATACGGGGTTCAAAATTCGTTGAATCTACTAAATTCAAATATCACATGAATTGTAAATAGTAAATTGATTCGTGAATTGTAATATTCATTACGATTCTATCACAAAATAGATTCTCTTATATTCAAATCGATTTATGCATGAATTGTGAATTGAACCGTGAAATTTTAATAATTATAAGTACGTGTATGTTTATCTCATCGTAAAGGTTTAGATAAGCTTGATAAATACATGATGTAAATGAAAGGTGTAGATTCAAGTATAGGTTTTGTCTTTGTGTAATGAGTTGTAGTGTATCACAACTTCTCCTAATCGACTTAAGTCAGTATGTATATATTCTCAGTTGTAGTTTCATTTGGTTAACAATAACATAATATGATTTTCGCTTCTCTCTCTAGCTTCTCTTTTCTCTTCAATTCAAGGTTTCTTTCATGGTATCAGAGCAAATCTCAAACGAGATTTTGATTCGATGGCGTCTTCATCTGGGGATTAGTCAGGTTGACAAGCAGAGTGTCAAAAAGTCAGAAGAAGAATGTAGCAGTTGTAACACCCCAAACCCGGGTCACCAGAAAAGCCCACCGAACCAACATTTTGGGATACCACGATCCACCAAAACCGCTCAAGCACAAACGAGTCAAAGATCGAAACGAAAAACGAGTTTTTTATTGTAAAATAATTAACATAAATAAACCATATTGTATCAAAAGGGTTACCCCGAATCTTTTCCAACAAAAACCCCCTTTAAAAACTAAAACCAACTTTTAGTCACAACGGCTGTCTGCTCGAGCGCTCAGAGGTCCGCTCAAGTTGTGAGACACCCGAGAGATTTCCTAGCTAGAAACCAGAAAATCTTCTCAAGCCTAAAAAATACACCTAAAAACATAATCTTTGAACAGGAGTTTAAATCACCAAAGAATTTAGGACAAAACATACTTTTGATAAAGAAATCACAACTCCAACTTGAAAATGAAACTTTGAAAGTATGAAACCCCAAACCAGAACAACGAAACCACTATCAACCCAAGGTTCCTCTCTCAAACAAACATTTCATACATGCATACACATGATGTAATCGCCACTAGGCTTACAATACACTATTCCACAACCAAAAAAAAAAAACAGAGATATTAATACATGATCCAAAAAGGGTAAAAAGTAAATCTAAGAAAGGTCTTCCTCCACTTCCGGCTCCTCTAGTTTATCCTACTTAATCAAAAGCACCTGAAAAATGATTTCAAATCCCACACGGTGAGCCGAAACCCAATAGGAAACAGGTTAACATGAAATAAAAGCAAAACATGCTAACATAACAACATGCATGTTCCGACTCTCTCTCGAGCCTCAAAACGGTTTTACTTTTCAAATCACAAGCTTTCACACAAACTCTATAACGGTAGACAGTATCAAAACATAAACAACTCACCAACATTAACGATTTTACACAATCCACGATGATTCATACGCAATTCATGCATCTTCACAGGCTTTCACTGCAGGACCAATATCCACCTCTCATTATGCATCTTTACGGGCTTTTACCGAGGGACCAATATCCGTCTCAACTAATGCATCTTTACGGACTTTCATCGAAGGACCAATATTTGCCCCAACTAATGCATGAATGAGCAAAGTTTGCACGCACACAGCCATGTACAAACATCGCATTCACATAAGCGCGTCATCCACCTAACCATGGAGACCAACGAATCAGTAAAACGAAGCTCAACCCCAAGCGTTAGCTCCAAACCCCCAAATTAGATTTGGTAAACATGTGCACAATCTTTTCGATTTTCAAAACTCGCCTTTTTGAAAACCACGAACCCATACATGTCCATCAACTTCGAAAATGAACTATAAAAACACTTTAAAAGCCCTTTTTGTCCAACCAAACAGAGAATTAGCATATAAATCAACTTTTCATGCATTTTAAAATGGTAAAAACACATAAAGTTCCACGTAGCACCCTTTTAAGACATGAGAGTCTAGGATCCTTCCTCGGTGAGTTAAAACTCGAGGTTTTGAACTCCAGCGAAAAAGAAAAATCGCCAAAACGCGATTCCATTCGGATGAAAGCGAAGCTCTCGACGAGAATAATAAGGATCCGCTATCCGATCACCAAAAATCAAGCCCGGACCGACCAAAAAGCTAGAAAGAAGGCAGAGGTTTTGTATAGAGAGAAAGGAAACTTCCAAAATAAGCTTTGGTTCAATTTTCAAGACAAGAGCTATCTTTATAAATTTTCACATTCGGCTGTCCGCTCGAGCGAACAGGGCCCTGCTCGAGCAATCCCCCACCGACCTAACGCTCGGCCACAGGCCCGCTCGAGCGGACAGGCCACCACTCGAGCGGCCGTTACTGGGTGAAAACCCAAACAAAGAGACAAAACTAAACCCCCGTATGCATAACACATATCTAAACATGGTGTTCTATATAGGATTAAAGCAATAACCAACGCATCGAATAAACATTACAAAAATAAAATAGAACTGGGTCTCACAGCAATCGAAATGGAGTTCTGTCAGAAAAGTTCACCTAGAGAATTGAGTGATGATAGTTCAAATCAACAGCAGTAGAAACAATGCAGCGGAGAACCTTCAAGTCATAGAAAAGCTACGGGCAGATTAGGCAATGATCAGGGGCAAGTCGCAGTGTCAGAGAAGGTGGAGTCACCACAGAAAGCTGTGACTTAGGAGTTTAGAAGACTGTTCAAGAACAAGAGACTGGTTGATTGCAATAAGGTCGCGTTCAAGTGTGGCTTGAATTTGGTCCAAGTTCATTCAGGTTGATGAACAAAGAAGGAGCACCAATACCCGTGAATGGGATGCAGGACCAGGCGACCGACAGATCTTCAAGATGGTGATGGTTCAAAAATTCGAGCCAAGGTGGAGATTGTTGGGTTTGGTGTCTCAAATTTCAGTGTTCAAGCTCGGTAGAACGTCCGGACAACGTTGGAGGGCTGAAAAGAGGGCAAATACAGGTGCAAGACCTCTGCAGAAGGCAGAGAAACTGAGACCTATTTTTGCCGGATCGATCGGTCTAAGGACGGATCGATCGGTCTAAAGACGGATCGATCAGGCTGGGCGCAGCAGCAATTTTCTGCGCGACGGCTAGGGTTAAGTTTTGACCTAGGGATTGCATATATTAAGGTTTTATATTTTATAGAAACCATAAAGTCGTCTATATGCTTGAGAGAGCTCAGTAGAAAGACTAGAGAGAGTATAGAGAGAGAGAGAGAGAGAGAAAAAGAGGCTCAAGTTAGAGGCCATGACATTGCGTGAGAGTGAGAGTGAAGCTTGTATTCCTTAATGTCATATAGTGAATTGTTTCTACTTTTCCATGGAAGTAGGCAGTCAGTCGAACCACGTATTTTCGTGTTCTTGTTCTGTTCTTTATTTACTTTGTGTAGGTTGAAACCTGCATTCCTATTTTCGCTGCGTAAGAGATTTGAGAGTTCATAAATCCCATCAAGAAGTCCATTTGCCAATCAGCAATCACCTGTAGAATAACTCCACTAAAAACGATCCCCTACGATTTCTTCCTAATCCTGCACAGCTCTCCTAAGACCTATATACTAGAAACATAAGCCAGAACCCTTCTATGCCTAATCAACAACAACCCTTTTGTTAGTAGCCAAAGCAAAAATATCAAGAAAGGACTTTCTAAGAACCTCATTAGCACACCAAACATCAAACCTTCTCACACTATCCCCGTTCTCCACCTAAGAAAATGTGTATAGGGGATTCGTCGCACACCTGTCTGATACCTTTATACAAGCTTTTGCCGTAACAAGTAGACATTGCCAGGGTGCTCCAATCTCCTCTCAGAGATCCATATTTTCTTTCTATAAGCTTTCTTTTCCTAAGAGAAACCTCCACAACCACTTCCTCAACTGGGCTTTATTAAAAGTGACTAGCTTTCTAATATCGTGGCCCCCTTCTTTCACATAGGGAGCAAACAATACTCCAATCCACCAAGTGAAATCTCTTTCCATCCCCATCCCTCCGTATAAAAACTCTATGCAACTTTTTAAGCCTCGAAGCTAAAGTATCTAGAATAATGAAAACAGACAAAAAACAAGTCGGAAGACTTGATAAGATGCTCTTTAAAAGGGTAAATCTACCCCCCTTTGAGAGATACTGCTGTTTTCACCCTGCCAATTTCCTTTGAAACCTCTCCAAAATGCCATCCACACAATCTTCGCCTTGAAAGTAGCTCCTCAAGGAAGACCCAACGAGGCGACTGGAAGAGCTCCAATCTCGCACCCCAAAATAGTAGCAAGGTCTGTAATATTGGGAAAATCATTAATTGAAATGATTTCAGACGTAACCAGGTTCACCCACAAACCCGATACAATCTCAAAGCAACAGAGAACACATCTAAAGGACTCTAACTAACTCAATCTGTACCTGCAAAGACCAACGTGTCATCTACAAAAAAGGTAAAATTTTGAAAATGGACTACCACGAACAGATCCAATCTTAAACCCCTATAATAAACCACCTTGCATTGCCCTCATAATCAAATGGCTAAAAGCCTCCATGATAATAATGAAGAGGGATGGGGAAAATGAGTCCCCTTCTCTCAACCCTCTAGAAGACTGAAAGAAACATGCTGAGGACCCGTTCACCAAAACTGATAGAGAAATTAATAAGATACAGAAATGGATCCAAGCCCTTCATAGCTCCCTAAAACCATCATCAATAAGTATAGAGCAGAAACCCCCAGTTCACATGATCATAAACCTTCTTAATATCTAGCTTGCAAATCACACCAAGAGTCCCACTCCTACCTCTAGAGTCAGTCAACACACCCATTCGCTATCAGAGCTGCATCAAGTATTTGTCTACCACAAACGAAAGAGAGATATAATTTAGAGATAGTTGGTTGGAGCACCTTCTTGAGCCTAAAGGCCAAGACCTTGCTAAAGGCTTATGTATTGATACTTTAGATCAATAGTTCTAAAGTCCCTAATATCCTCTGCCCCACCCTTCTTAAGGCTTGTTAGTTCAGGCAACCCAAGAGGAGGGTAAATTGGGTTTTAAAAATAATAATAAAAATTTTAAAAACCTTTTCTATAACCTTTTAATTGAACAAACAAATATAGCAAATATATCAAGAAATGAAGCAATGAAAAAATTAAAGAGGTCAGGAAGAGAGAAATTGAACCGGATATCAAGATTTATAGTGGTTCGACTTCTTCCAAACCTACGTCCACTCCTCAAGACTCCCTTTGAGAATATTCACTAGGATCGAATGTTTCACAAGCGCGTTCAAAAGGTTTTTTCAGCCTCAAGAAGATTCCACAAAACAATCTCCTATTTTTTCTAATCTCTCTTGAGCTCTTTCTTAATCTCTCTTGAGCTCTTTCTTAAAGAAGATCACTAACCCTTATTAAACTTACTTTCACCCTCTCCAATCTAAAAAAGGATCGTTCTACAAACATTTAGGGAAAAAAAGGATAATGCATAGCAAGATGAGTTTAAAATTTTAAGCTCAGATTGAAGAAAATCTTGAATTCCAAACGTCTTCATAGGTTAGGATGAAAATAGAAAATCTAATTTGCATTCAACTGAGTCTTAAACTTTTAATAAACATGGCTAGCTTCAAATAAGGAAGGAAGTCATAGAATTTCGCATAATTTGACAGAGAAAATAAATATCATGTCCTCCTCCACTGACCCAACACAAACGAAATTTTCAATATCTATCGTTATGTTTGATGTTCATGTTGTTATTTTCAATGTATAAATCATCTATTAAAAAATCAAAACGATTATCTAAACAAATCACATTTTTACTAAAAGATATGAATGGTGTTTGAAGTTTACTGGTAATCATTTATTTAACATAAATGTGATTTTTTGAGGTAATTAACAATATTTGATCAATTTAGTTTTTTACATAAATATTGTAAATTAAAAATAATTACATAAATAGCTTGGATCATCTAATTAAAGCCATTTTGAACTCAAAATTTGGCCAGCTGAACCGGTAGAAAATCTGGAAGCTAAAATTTATGAAAAATGCTGATTATATATATATATGATGGATGACCGATCAAAAACACACAAATTTTAACTCTGAAAAGTCAAAAATTTCGTCATGTCTGTTGTCAGTGTTTGATCGGTCATCATGGTAAACTCTAGATAGTCAGAAATTTAACTCCTGTGTTTGGGCATAGAATCACTCATAAGTTATATAACTCATAATTTATGTGTATAGGCATATGTCCGTATATGTATGAACATACCTTGTGACGCCTCGGTAAATGAAGCTGCGCTTTCCGGCGGCGCAAGGCGGCATCTTACTGATTCGCTATTTGGCTGTACATCCTGTCTTGCTTAGCTTTCTTCAGTCCTCTGTATAGTAAAATCTGATCATTCGCTACTACGAAACCTTCTGAGGTTTCTCCTCCGCCACCGCCACCGCCGCCGCTACCAAAACCTCCACCCCCGCCGCCACCAAAACCGCCACCGTCGCCGCCGCCTCCTCTTTCGGCTTTCAAAGCCGGTTCAGAAGACGAAGAAGCCATACTTGACCTGAAACCCAAACCGAAAGAGAGAGAATCAGGAGAGATTTGAGAGAGAGGAAGACCGAGTTCTGGAGAGAGAAGAACGAAGTAGTTCGATACTTCGATTTCACCATGAGCAAGTCTCTACTTGCATAGCCAAATGTCAGAGGTCGAATCACATATGGCCATTTGGATGGCCTTCTAAGCAGGTGGGGTCCCACCACTAATTTGTTTTCAGGACAAAAAGGACACAACTCTTGGCGGTGTTTATGGTCTTGTTTTAACTCCTTTTATTTCATATTCCCTCCAAACAAAAAGTAAGGTCTCATTTGGCAATTGATTCATGCTGAGCTTATTATCTTTTTTTTTAAAATTAAAATAAATTTTAAGCCTCATTTTGAACTTCAACTTTTTACTTATTAGCTTTTAGTTTTTTTTCTTTTGTTTATTGTAAATATCTAATTTTTATAAAAATTATATTTTAAAATTTTACTTGTCTAAATCTATTAAATAAGATCTTTATTGAATATAAAATTATATAAAAATAAATAAAACATTATAACAATTATTTTCTAACTTAAATTTTTTTTCCATTTCGTTTTTTTGGCATTTGGCACAAAGTAACTTTAAGCTAAAGGTTTTTGACTTTTTTTGGATTGTTTGAGAGTAAATTTTAAAGATATGATTTTTATAAAAAAAAATAGAAATTTATAATAAACATTATAATATTTTTAAAAAATAGATAAAATATTTTTTAAATTAATAAACAAAAAATCACAAAAATTAAAAGCTAATAATTAAAAAGTTGAAATTAAAAAATGAGGCTTAAATTTTATTTTGGTTTTAAGAAAAAAGGTAATAAACTCAATGTGAACCAATTGCCAAACGAGGCCTTAAGTCTTTGTTTGGAGGGGTTAGGAAAGAAAATGAGTTAAAACATGCCAATAAGCACGGTTGGGAGTTGTGCCCTTTTTTTTTTTTGTTAAGAAGAGAAATCAATTGTGTGGGACCCTCCTGCTTAGTAGGCAATCCAAATGGCCATATTTGATTGGATCCGTAACGGTCCTGTTTTGTGGACATAATTTATTAGCTTATTAGTTTATAAATTAAAAATAAATTATATTATCTAAATAAATTAATTAAGTTAAATTTTAAATTAATAAATTAAATAAGTCAAAAATTATTTAAATAAATTAAATTTATTTAAATAAATAAGTTAAATAAGTTAAAAATACTCAAACGAACTAAGTTTAAATGAAATAATTTATTTGTGTCATTCAAACAAAATAATTTATTTATATTTTAATTTATTTACTTATAAATAAATAAATAATAAACAATCCACTAACATAGGACCAATATTTGACTATGCAAGAGTCTACTTGCACAGCCAAATGTTATAGATTCAAACAAAAAAATAAAAAAATTAAAAACAAATAATTAAAAAGTTAAAGTTAAAAAATAAGGCTTCAAATTTATTTTGGTTTTAAGAAAAAGATAATAAACTCAACGTGAACCAATTGCCAAATGAGGCTTAAGTCCTTGTTTGGAGGGGTTACGAAAGAAAAGGAGTTAAAACGAGCCAATAAGCACCGTTTGGAGTTGTGCCCTTTTTGTTATGAAAACAAATTAATGGTGGGACTCATCTGCTCAGCTGGCCATCCAAATAGCCATCTGTGATTGGATTTGGCTGTGCAAGTAGACTTGCTATTTTAACCATAGTGGAAAACTACACTTAAGAGTGCTGAGAAACCGAAATTACAAATGTGTCCAAAAATTTTTTTGAAATGACGATTTAGTTCACCGCGGACAGAGGTGTTAGAAAAGGTGTAACGGCTAGGATGATGATAAGAGTAATTATGTAATTGAACCTTTTTGAAACTGTATCAGTGACCAGGTAGAGTTCAACTAGACTTGTACCTCGCAAGTCGCATTTAAAATTGTCAATTTTTTTATTTTGGGTTGAAAAAGAAAATGAAAGAACATTCCCTATCATTTTCATTTTTTTTTAATTTTTGTTTTTGATTTAAAAAAATATTTCTTTTAATTTTTTTTTAGAAAAAGTCAAATTTTCAAAAAAAAACACCAACCATAATTTTAAGTTCTCAAAACTAATTTAACTGATAGAGAAAACCTATAAATTAATCTCCAAATATTAGTATAAATACACATAAACTAACTTGAATATTTAAAATATAAAAAGATATATAAGAGTAATGAGTGCTTCAACATTTTCATTAGTTTTTTTTTTTAAGAAGACTTGAAGAATTAAAATAAATAAAATAAAAATAATATGAATTTAGCAAAAAATGATATTAAGAAAAAATCATTTAAACAGAATTGCTACTAATCACCATTTATCAGTAAGAAAAACAATAAGATGGGACAGGGCCGAGTTTAAGGTCCCCATCCCTTATTTTATCATAGTGGAGAAAACGAGAGAATGGCGTAAACAGGACGAGACAGTAATATATCGAAGATAATTAATAAATTATAAAAGTTTGATATTAATAAAATTATAACTAATATGGTAAAAGAAAAATAATAGTTGATGAAAATACCATCCCCAGACCACTTCTTATCGGGAACAAAAAAAATTTGTAAAATTCGAGGTGGAAACATGTGGAGACGGAGCGAAGCGGAAGAAATTGTTATCCCTATCTATTGGATGGTGAATAAGAGTTTAATAAGAATAAAAAAAAGCTTAGTATTAATACAATTTTAGAGATAAAATTGTACATAAATATTAGGGTAAATTACACTGACCTCCCTTCTGATTTCTGATAAAAATAAAAATTTTCCATGTAATTTTTGAAATTTTACTAACCTCTCATCAGGTTTAATTTTTTGTATCAAATTAGTCAAACTGTTAAATTTTCACTCTGCTGCACCTTGTTTGATGCGTTTTTTGAACAAATTTTTATGACTCAATCCGTTCATTACGTAGAACTCGTAAAATTTGTTAAACATAAAAAATTTCAAATTCATCTGATACCTGTAACTAAGTGATTGAGTAACATTTGTTTAACAATTATTTTTTAAATTATAATTTTTATTTATTTATTTATAAAATAATTTTAAGAGATCTTATTCAATCACTTAGTTACAGATATCGGATGAATCTGAATTTTTACATTCTAAACGAGCTCAAAGAGTTCTACGTAATGAACAGATTTGATCATAAAAATTTATTCGAAAAATGAATCAAACAAGGCACAACTGAACGAAAATTTAACGATTGAACTAATTTGATGCAAAAATTAAACATGATGGGAGGTTAGTGACATTTTAGAAACTACATGAGAGATTTCTTCTTTTGTCAGAAACTAGATAGGAGATCAATGTAATTTACCCTAAATATTAATGCAACACTATTTGTAGGTGAGTTGTCACCTATTAACATATGAATTTTGAATAATAAATACATAAATAATTATGGGTCAAGCCACTAGGGCAGATAATTTGACTAAGCCAATATTAAGAGTAAGAATAGAAGAAAGTTAATGCGAAACTTCTCAAAATGAGTACGATATTTGAGCTGCTCGAAAAAAGTAACCGAATCGCTCAGGTACACCCGAGCTACTCGGGTACAATTGACTTACTCAGGTACCGTAGGCCTACTCGTGTACAGTTGATTTACTCAGGTACACCCGACCATAGGCCCACTCATGTACAGTCGACCCACTTAGGTACAACCGACCTACTTTGGTACGCTCGAACCACTCGGGTACGGTCGGGCTACTTGGGCACGATTGATCTGCTCTGGTACATTTTACCCACTTTAGTACGGTCGCCTCACTTGGCGATTGAGCCACTTGGCTTTCCTTCTCGGGCGAGTGGTTCAACCAATGTGATATCTCAGGTCATTCAAGTACAGAACTCTATTTTGGCGATAAGAATTATTTCTTCTTCTTCTTCTTAACTACATGATTTAAACAATACATCCACTCGAGTTACTCATGACCTGAGCTACTCGCCCCTCTAATAACTCGGGTATAATAATTCTACTCATAACTCGAGTCACTTATCACCCGAGTTACTCACCCCTCTAATAGTCAGGTACGATACTTCTGCTCATAACTTGAGTCACTCATGACTCGAGCTACTCGCCTCTCCAGTAGCTCGGGTACAATAATTCTACTCATAACTCGAGTCTTGAGTCACTCATGACCCAAGCTACTCACCCCTCTCGTAGCTCTGGTACAATAATTCTACTTATAACTCAAGTCACTCATAGCCCGAGCTACTAGAGCTCGGGTACAATACTTCTACTCATAACTCGAGTCACTCATGACCCGAGCTACTTATCTCTCAAGTAGCTCGGGTATTCTTCCACTTAACTGGTGTCAACTACTCTAACCCAGGTACTCGGGTGATGACACGAACTACTCATTCCACTAGTAACTTGAATATGAATTACAAAGAGGGTTAAGTATTTGAATCATAGATTTCTTGACTTGAACCAATCAATAAAGCAGAAGCAAGTTAAGAGGCCTAAAAGACTCACTCACTCGAGTCACCCGAGTTGCTTAAGTGGGCCAATTTTACTCCATCACGAAATCAGATATACAACTCCAAGTTACTGAAGTTACAAGAAGACCCAAACTTGACCTACTCGAATTACTAGGGATCCGAGCTGCTGGGACCCCCGATAGCTTGGCCAACTAATATCGTTGCTCATCGTACAAGACATTCCATAGCCCAGAGTA
Organism: Heliamphora exappendiculata; assembly: GCA_034768845.1. Taxonomy (NCBI): domain Eukaryota; kingdom Viridiplantae; phylum Streptophyta; class Magnoliopsida; order Ericales; family Sarraceniaceae; genus Heliamphora; species Heliamphora exappendiculata. The sequence goes on from JAOTRH010058892.1 coordinate 16,707, forward strand.
TGAGGTGTAGCTCTGACTATAAATGAAAATATTCCATATCACATACTATGAAGTGTAACCCTGACTACGACAGTGACTCTGACTACTTGTCATGGCACAAATCATGAAACAGCACAAACTGTATTATTACCACGACACGGGTCGTGAAGACAGCACAGACTGTAACGTAGCTCTGATTATCCAATTATGATGACATAACACCGATTATTTGGCTCAGGACAGGCTGAACAACCAAGATATAGCACAGACTATATGATTATAGATTCCTCTAAGAATCAAAAGACTGTCCTAGGGACAATGAAGATAATGGCAGTATAATCCTGCACGGGACGTTGGGAGACATGTGGCTTGGTGGTTAAGGAAAGGATTTGTCAGACCATGTAGACCCACCCACTCAAGTCACTAGAGTAACCCCTCGAGTCACTCGACCTGAGTGGTTTGGGTACTTGAGCCAAATGGGTCGAGTACTCACATGGTACTCGTCGATCGACCTAGTTGAATTAGAGTAGAACACTATCTGATCGATTTTTGGGATAAAATTCCCTGATTCCCCGAAATCACATTTCATGATCTAATTATATTTCCTAGAGAGCCATATCCTAATCCTAACATAAATCATCTGAATGTTATAAATAGGAGGGATAGTGGTGCTTTTGAGGATAATTAGATTTGAAGAGGCTAAACGCTGTTCATATTGCCAGTACTCCATACTCAATTAGCCTTCTTATTCACTCAACTTTATCTCTCTTCGTTCTGTATTTCTGACTATTTCGCATAAATTATCTCTCTATTATTATTTATTATTTGTCTATTCCAAAATGCCCCTACACTATTTAAGCCCAATGTAAATAAATAAGTATAAGTTTAAACCTAAGATTAAATTAAAATAATAAGTTTAAATCAATTGTTAACTTAAAAGCTCAAATTAAACTTAAAACACTAATTTCAAAAATTAAACCTAATGCCTACAAAGATAAACTCACATTAAGTAAGTAAATGATATTTAGCATTTTTTACACAAATTATGTTTTGAATAAATATCACATCATATATGGATTTGACCCGACCACAAACAATGGGCTTGTTTGCTGGGGATGGGACTAAATAGGCATTGAATGGGATTAAGGAAGTTCGACTAATTTTTCTTCTTCTTTGAGATTATGTTGTTTTGTTGGACTCCAATTAATAGTTAAGTATGTGCCGTGTTATTTTCAAGATAATTATATTAGAATTTTTTAATATTATTGATATTAGTCTTTAGATTATTTTTTTTATTCAATGGTTAATAATAATTTTATAACTTTTATTATATTTTTATTAAATTCTAATTAAACATGAACTAAATTTTTAATTGTATACAAAATTTTATTTATAATTTTTTGATATTAAAAAAAATATGTAGAATCCCATAATATTGTTTATCTCTTATAATCGATTCAATCCAATCTAAAATAACAAATAAGTCAAAAAGTTTCATGAAGCAAAAGCCAAAAAAGTTTTTATATCATATTACTCTATGAATTAACATCCAATGGTGCTAGAGTCACCTACATTATCTATATTATATTCACAAAACTTTTAATGTGATATGTATTTTACGTGTCATATTTAAATTTTAATATTTATTTTTTAATAGCTAAAATTGTGTTAATTTTTTTCTCACTCTACTTTTTAGACACTTTTAATGTGATATATATTTTATGTGTCATATTTAAATTTTAAAATTTATTTTTTCTAATGGAAATTGTGTCAACTTTTTCTCACTCTACTTTTTACCCCCCTCTCCCTCCTCACTTCATTTCAAATTTAACTTTTTTCATTCTAACAAAGAAATTAACATGAATCAAGATATAAAAAAATATTTTTAATATATACATATATATAAATCGCAAAAAACTATAATTAGCTTTATACATTTGATGAGTAGATATTTAACCAGACTCCATTAATTGACTAGACATGTGACATGCCAAGTAATGTAAGGCTCACCATAGTTTGAGCAATACACCAAAAACTTTATATAAGCAAAAGAATAGGGATGCACCGGGTATGTTGGCCGCCACC
>JAOTRH010058913.1:0-18770 GCA_034768845.1 Heliamphora exappendiculata
ATAGGGCTTGTCCTTAATCTGGTCTAGGAGATTATGTAGAGGTTCCTTGAATATTGTTTGCATGGCCTGGAAAGCCTCCGACTCCTTCCTTTCCTGGGGTGGCTTCTTGGACTTTTGATTTTTTTGGCCCTTATCCTTCTTCTCAGGCTGCTTTACTGAGGCCACATTTTGCTTGGCTTGGCTTATGTCTTCTTCCACATTTGCGTGCCGTTCTATCTTTACCATTAACTCGGACATTGTGGTAATGACCGTTCTATCTTTACCATTAACTCGGACATTGTGGTAATGACCTTTTTGGTGAGGGACTGTCTTAAGCGACTTAGGGGAGGGAGTCCGATTTTGAAAGATGCAACCGCGAGTTGCTCGCTGCAGTCTTCAATCTCGTTGTAAGCCTCCCAGTACCGCCGAGAATACTCTCGAATTGTTTCTCCATCACTCTTTCGCAGGGCCAGTAGTGTGTCAAAACTTTTCGGTTGCCTACTGTTGGTTATGAACCGAGCAATGAGGGACTCAGCCAGTTGTTGCCAATTCATTATGGACCGGGGTAGCAATTTGTGAAACCAACTAAGGGCTGTCTTTCCCAAGCTGGATGGGAACATGCGGCAAAGGAGCGCATCATTACCGCTCCAGAGCGCCATTGCCTGTCTGTATTGCCGAACATGGCTTACTGGATCTGTCTTCCCGTCATATATCTCAAACTTGGGTGGAGAAAACTTGCGTGGTGGACCAGCATTTTTTATGACTTCGGCCAATGGTGACACCGAGATCTGTTCAAGAGCCCTTCTTTCCACGTCTTGGGCTGTTCGGCCACTACCGTGCTGCAACCGGGAGTCCATCCTCCGTTCCAACCATAGTCGTAGGTCTTGGTTTGAATCCAGTTCGGTCCGGGCAACTCTTTCATGGCTCGGCCGAACTGACTCTATTTTGACGGTTTTAGAACTTCCATGGCTTACCTCAGGTTCTCTGCGCCTCTGCCTATGAGGGTGGCTCAAACTGTAGGACTCCGGGCTCTGTTCAGTATTCTCTTGACCGGGGCTTTCTCTTCGCCTCACACGTGGTTCCCTTCGAGCATCCTGCCCCTGGATCTGTCGCCGGAGTTCATCGATCTTTCGATCGCGCTGCTCCATTCTCTCCTCCAGATTGTTGATGATCCTATCGCGTCTGGCAACCTTTTCTCCAATCTCCCTCTATCTCTTGAAGAGGGGGGATGGTCTTTCTCCCCTGAAACTTGTGGTTGAGTAGCGCAACTACCTCCCATTGTGGAAAGTATCATCCATTCGCCTTTGCACCTCTGAAGGGACTCTGGGGGCCCTTGGCCTATCCAGAATAACATGGATGGATCTTTAGGGAATATCCTCCTTGGTGCGGCTTCCAGTGAATCCAGTCGGAGTGTGGCTCATGATTCCGTTGGTTCGAGATCGTCGTTCCCATAGACGGCACCAAATTGTGTGCGGTACAAACTGTTTGGGCTTGTTTGGTACAATTAAGACCAGATGAACTGGCCCAATATTGATGACCCCGAACAGAGTATGGACCGGACTCCTTGTCTTCCGAACTCACTGGATGCTCTTTGCTCCGCCGACGAACACCTGCAACCACTAAGAACACCGTTAGCGCCTATCGGCGGGTTATGGCCAGGAGACACTCCGATGCTCAAGTTAGATATCTTTCTGAGAGGTTTCTAAGCAAGAGTTTTGGGGTTAAAAATTGCCTACCTGGTAGTGTTGGGGTGCTTCTATTTATATATGGATCAAGACTGGTGGATGCTAAATCCTCTTAGGATTCTGCCTCCTATCAGTTAGGATTTATTTTCTATCTTGATGTGATTTGATTTTGATTTGCTTATATCCTTTTCATCCAACCAAAATCGTATTGGAGAAGGTATCTTGTTGAGATATCTTTCCTATTGAGGGGTCGGCATGGGCTTCCCTTAGTTCGGGCTGACCTTATCTAGGGTGGGCTGGATTAGCAGGGCCCGAACAATAGTGGGTCCAGATTTCTTCGAGCACTTGGGCAAGTTCGTTTCGAACTGGTCTTCCTTTTTGGGTCTTGGGTCTCAACTGTTTGGTTTGGGCCTTAGGCCGGATACTTTTGTACACCCTCAAGTATATATTTGTCCTAGGTGAAATTATAAATTTACTGATTATAATTGAAAAAATATGATTACGATTTTAAGTAGAAATTGTTAATATTTGTTAAAATTGTAACTTATTTTTGTTGTGTTGAGAAAATTTTCTTTTTTTATCTTTCTCTTTCTTTCTCATTGAAGGAAAAAAAACTAGGACTCAGTAATAAATTAAAAATAAATTATATACAACTTCCAACAGATCATTTATATCAAAACTAAAATAAATAAGAGACTTTAAACGAAATGTCAAAAAAAAAAATTTTAACGCACAAAGTTTACCAACAAAATTCTTAATGCGCGAGATTCAATCGTCTACAACATAGATAAATTCAACACAATAGATAAATTTATATATAATAAATACAGATAAATTTATCTGTCGTCTTATTTTATGCAAGACAGATAAATTTATATGTGTTCTTTAATTATACAGATAAATTTATCTGTGAATTATCAAAACATGTATTAAGTACACAGATAAATTTATCTATCTTATATACGTAAGTAGACAGATAAATTTATCTGTATGAAGAACAACATGCCTTTTCAAAATACATATAAAACACACAGATAATTTATCTGTATGCTTATTTATGCAAGACAGATAAATTTATTTGTGTGTCTTTTCAAAACACGTATAAAGTAAACAAATAAATTTATCTGTATGCTTATTTATGCAAGATAGATAAATTTATCTGTGTACTTTATACATGTTTTAAAAATATACAGATAAATTTATTTGTTCTAGGGTTCAATTGGGGTTCGCGCGTTAAAAATTTTGTTGGTGAATAAAAAATAAAAACGCTGCTACTTTAAGAATCTAAAACTAATTTTTCGAATAAAAAAAACATATATTATCATGCATGCAGTGAAATAAAGGGAAGAAAACTCGCTGATATATAAAACAGTCCATCAACTTCTCAATAATTTCACTATAAGTAGCAGGCTTCGGCTTCAGTACACATCTTAATTTTATTTGGTGTTTGTCAAAAAAAAAAAAAAATTCAACTTAATTGTCTTTTGTGATATTTTTTTATAAAAATTTTAGTTAGATTCTTTTAGATTCAACTTGTCAAATTTTAAAAATAAAAAATCTAGACAAAAAAATAAAACAAGTTTAGAAAAAAATGTTTAAAAAATTATTTTCAACTAAATTACCACTAATTTTTGCAATTTTTGTCTTTAGTCAATTTTTATCAATATTAGTTGAAAAAGAATTATTTTAAAATGCTCCCCATGGCGAGACATATTGGTAAGTTGATCTATTTTCCTTTATTCAAGAGCAGGTGAAACAATTTGCGACCTCGATAATTTGAAAAAGTAAAATTTTTTGACACAACAAAAAAAAAAAGAAAAAAAAGCCCATCTGACAAAAAAAAAATTCTAGCAAACACCAATAATACCAAACAATTTGCACAAGAATAACATCATAAGTACAAAGTTTTCATCATAAGTCTTATAAAAGAAGAATTCCATTGAAATTGACCACAGAGTTTAAAAAAAAAAAAAAAACTCAAAGCAATACTGTTTTTTTTTCCTGCAATAGCATTGATAAAATAATAATACTATATACCCAAAAAGATTACTAAAAAATTTACATAGAATTCAAAATTAATATTTCAGATTCATTTAGCGTGTGGCTCACACAACGCCCGTTGAAATCTAAATTATTTATTTTGAATTCATGATAAAATTTTGGGTAACTTCTTGGGTACATAGATAGTATTAAGATAACTTAGAAATTTATTTAGAATTCAAAATTAATGATTTAAATTCACTTGTATTGTAGTGCACATAATACATAGTTAAATTTGAACTATTTATTTTAAATTCGAGATAAAATTCTAAATTATTTTTCAAAATATAAAGTATTAAGATCAACGAAATGTGATTTTAGTTGAGTTCATCGAACAACTCGACGTGTCGGCCATTCAACGGTTGGACGGGCCTATTGTTGCTCTTGCTTGTCGACAACAATGGAGCTTTCAAAAGCTCAATTTGTTCCTTAGATATTGATCTCACCTGCAATTTTTCATAAGTAAATTTAAAAATTAGTTTTTTTTAGACCTCATAAAATATTTAGTCCTATAATTTTTATTTTAAGAGATTTAGTCTTATCAAATTTAGAATAATTATATTATGTTTAATTTATTCATATTTAATAGTTAATCTTTTCCGTTTTAGACAAGCGAAAAATTCAAGTGATATATTTATCAAGCCATCATAACTGTTGAAAATGAAAAGTGATACATTTTTATTTAACTTATGTATCAGTTTTATGAACTGATAAATGTATCACTTATTGCATATGACTAAAACTGTAAAAAAAATTATTACAAGACTAAAATTTTATTATCAATTAATAATAAGACTTATACTAAAGTTCTTCTATTTCATAAATTGATGTCGAGAATATAGTGTGTATTGATCTCAGCCAAATAGGTTATTTTCATATTTCTAGGCTTTTTTGTTTTTAATATTTAAGTTCATTTTTTTGGATTCCTTTTCTCACAACGAAGCCAACTATTAATTTTTTTGATTAATGTAAAAAAAAGTTTAGAAAAAATAAAAATAAATTATTTCTACTTTTTAATTTTTTGGTATAAATATTTTTTTTTTTACTTTTTTGATTAGTCATTATTTGAGTAATCTAATAAGTAGAAAAAGTAAACACAAACATAAAAAGTAAAAAAAATAAAATAAAAATAAGCTATTTGAGGGAAAGTTCTCGCAGAAACCATCTTATCCACGTATGTGTATATTATGTTAAAAAAATCAAATTAATTAGGCATAGTAATTATGTTTATATTATAATGGAAAATACTTTGGACATGTACAACTAATTACAGAAAATTGATTCTGATTATCTATTTATATTGAAATTAATAAATGTTATAAATTTTAATATAAATAAATAATTAAAATTTAATTTATGTGATTAGTTTATAATTAGTTATCTGTGTACGTAGTATTACTGTATTATAATAATTTAAAAAAAAATAAATAATAATTATAATTTTGAAAATAAATTATGCATTTTTAAAAAAAAAAAAAATATAATTTAATTGTGTCTAACGATATTTGATCAATTTAATTTTTTTTTTTTATGTGTGAATAATTTTTTTGAACCCAATATGCTCTATTAATAAATAATTATTTAATAATATCAAAATATTACGTGGTATTATCTACTGTGTTTCGAAACTTTCACATATTTACTCGTGGTTTAACACCACATAATCCATAAGCGATACTAGAAAATTATTTTGTAATTTAAAAAAAAAAAAAAAAAACTCAAGAGGGAGAGTGCACTTAGGTTAGGTACCTTGGGAAAGATGTGCCAGATGACACTTTCGGCGCATGGTGGCGCGGTGACGGAGCCGAGATATCTGTAGTACTTGCGGGAGTTTCGCCTCAATATCCAAGTATCGAAGGTCCCGACGGCGACTTGAGCTACTTCATCGGCTCCGCAGTTGTCCTTCGCTAGCTCAGCCAATTTGCCTTGGATCTAAAAATTATCAAACATATTATTTTATTATTGTAAAAAAAAGATTTTAACCAAAAATTTTAAAAAAAAAATTTTAACGTATAATGTCAATTAATAAAAGTTTTAATGAGTAATATTTAATTGTGTGAATTTTTTTAAAATATTTTATAAATAGATAAATTTATCTGTTTAATACGTAAATAGATAAATTTATCTGTTAGGCATAAAATTTGTATATTTATGTTTAATAAGTAAATTTATTTTTTTACATTTCAACACAGATATACAAATAGATAAATTTATTTGTCTACTTATTTATGCCTCATAAATAAATTTATCTGTATTTTTTATTCGTGATTTCAATAAGACAGATAAATTTATTTGTGTTTTTTACACGTACATTTAATAAAAATAAATAAATTTTTTTATATTTTTTATATATATTTTAAAAAGACATAAATTTATTTGCTCTAGGATATTTTTTGTCCCAAAAAAATTTTGCACCTTAAAACTTTTGTAAAGATGAACCTTACTTGTTAAAAAATATTATACTAAATAAAAAATAATAAACGATCTATAAATTAAACTGTTCACTAATTTTTTTTTTAAAAAAAATAAAAAATGTTAAAAACTGCTCCTTGAAACGTCAAGAAAGTTTCGTTTGCTTTTATTTTTCAACAATTATATTTAAAAAATATTTTTTTAAAAAAAATTGAAAAAAAAAATTATAATATTTTGAAAATAAAAAATTCATTTGATTGTCAAAATTGATAATTATTTCTCCGTGCACTAAATTGATCAAATCAGATGTGTATACTCTATGGCTCCGCTTAGGATCAATTTTTTTAATTTATATTTATTTTTGTTTTTTAGGATTTTTATTTATTTATTGTTTGATGAAAGTTTTTAAATTTTCAAATCAACTCAATAAAAAAATTAAAAAAATAAGTAAAAATTATTTTAATGATATTTTTTTCTTGAAAATGAAAATAAATAATATAAAATTAATCTTATTAACATATTAGTATTAGTTTTTTTATTTTATATTTTGGTAAAAATGTTATTTTTTTAACTTGTCTCAATTGAAAAGGTAAAATAATTTTGATCAATTAATAAAAAATTCTTAATAAAAGACAAAGTAATCATAATAAAATAAGTAAATAAGTCACTCGCAGGACAATGACTTATTTATTTATTTTATTTTGATTTTTTTAAATTTTTATTGAATTTATTATATCGTTTGTTAAATTATTATATTTTTTGAATTTTTCTCCTCTAGACGAATTGTAAAACAAAATTTTTGACCAAAATATAAAAAAAATTAAAAAAAATAAAAAATAAGTTAAAATAATTCAATACGTCCAATTTTGTATTTTTTTTTCATGTTTAGTACATTTTTTTTTGCATGTTTTAATCAAAAAAATTGATAAAAAACTAAAAAATATATATAAAGAGTTGGCTTTAAGCTAATTTTTTGACTTTAAGTCACTGTCAAAAAGTTTATTTAGTTAAAAAAAGTGAATTTAAAGTAACTAAAATGCTAAATAAATTTAATATAAAATTTCATAATTACTTCTTCATCTTAAATGAGTTAGAGTATGATTATTTAGTTAAAATTTGTGTAATTTTATACGTAAAAAGATAAAATTAAAAATTATTATAAAAAAAATTTAAAAAACCTAAAAATAAATAGGCTAAAAATTAGAAATTAAAAAAAAATTAATTTTTAAAATTTTAAATTAAAAATTATAAAATCTAACTTAAAATCAATAGCGAAACGAATGCATAATCTACCTTGGCGATGAGAGGATCGGCATCCCCAGTTTTGAAGAGGATGCCTATAACTGCGTAGGTACCATCACTAGCCTGGTGGAGCATATGAAGCTCTGCATCGAATCTGCAACATGCACGGAGTTAGGGGCGTTTCTTCTAATTGAAATTATAAATTTATTATAATTTTATTTAAAAGTTTAGATTTTTGCTAAATTATAAATTTATAAATTAAACCGTAAAATTTAGACCCATTTGTGATAAATATTTATTTTATTTGGTATATTTTTATTCTTAACAAATTTTTTTAATCAATTGGTAAAAATATTATATTTTTTGACTTTTCTCGTCAAGACGAGTTAAACATAATTTTTACGAAACAATATAAATTTTTTTTTTAAAAAGACAAAAATAAATCAATGAACTAAATTTTATATTATTAATTTCTTTTTTAGTTAAGTTTTTTTATTTTAAATTTTCTGATTCAGGCTTTTTATTTTTCTGCTCCCTCTCATCAAAGGATAAATTCTTTTTAGCTAAAAAATAAAAAAAATCAAAAGAGATGAAAATAAACAAAACTTTCCAAATTTAACCCAAACGAGGCCTATGTGATTCTTGATCTAGAATAAGGATATATAAGCAAAAGCTATAAGCATAATTATTCTATTTATTTTTAATTTAATATTAAATTATAAGTTAAAAACTATAATTTTAAGAGGGACAAAATTTTAAAAAAAACTAAAAAGCTTACTTAAGTTGGCTATTTTTCGTCTTATATGAATTTTATTTAGATTTTGATAAAAAGAAATTTACTTTTCTATTTTCACATGATGAGAGGGTTCTAGAAAGTACACTTATTTGACTTAATGTTGAAAAAAATTTATTAAAAATAAAAAAAAATGTAAAAATAAACAAAAATTACTTTTATTTATTTATTTATTTATTCTCTTAAGGTTATTAATCAGCTAAAAAAGTGTTTTATAATTTTATTTTTCAATAAATAGAGAGAGAGAGAGAGAGAGAGAGAGAGAGAGAGAGGACATACAAGTCACCATTAATTTTGTGCTCAGAGGGAACATGCCAATGCATTTGGCGCAAGGTGTAGTTTTTATCATCAGCAATCAGAACTCCAGCATTTTGAAGTTGCAACTACAAATTCAAGCAAGAGTTCTTAATATTAGCTAAAATATTGTCTTATAATTCAGTTCTTTTACTTTTTTTATTCCTCGTGAGGACATTAAATTTAAAAAGTATGTAGAAAAAGTTCATTAAAAATGAAAAAAGCCCTGAAAAACTTATTAAGTGTATTTTTTCCTCTCATATGAGCTTTTTATTTTTTGTAATCAATTGTTCTTAATTTCCTTATTTCTCGTTACGAGAGGAATTTTAAAAAAAAATACTCATTTGACTAATGTTAAAAAGAATTTACTAAAAACAAAATTAAAAAAAAACTAATAAAAAAACTAAACCAAACACATACACGAGATGTAATTGTGCTAAAAAAATGTAATTTCCATAAAATGCAAGATATGATGCACCGTCGGAAGACACATTAAAAATGTATGTTTTATTGTCTCTTTTGATTTCGCCGTAAAGCCAAGCTTATAGGAATTCTTGCTTAAAACTATAAAAAAATCAAGTATCAAATCATAACTTTTTCTTCTCTATGCACAATGACTCAAAACAAAATCTTTCAATTCAAGAAAAAATCGTGGCTATTCTTAAAATAACTCTTCCAAGTATGGTTACATACTTTATGAAACATATGAAAGTTGGCCCCAATTAAGAACATGTACCTCAATGGCATGGCCTTGGTTAACCAAAGTAGCATTTGTAGAATCATACTCTCTTCTCAAGGGCTTCAACTTCCTATTAGGAACAAGATTGTCTTTCAAAATGTCGATCGGAGACTGCAATTTTCCGGTCGAGCATGTCGTGAATGAGGGGCTCAAGCTTCCCCATTTGTCGGGACCGGTGTCGCCAGAGTAGCTGAACTTAGGAACCCCTTCAATGTCTGCAAAAAAAAAAAAAAATGGAGGAAAAGGAGGAAAGAGGGTTGAGATTTGAGCTGGTTTTGAAATGGTTGGGAGGTTGGGCTTTGGGAGGATATATAAGAGCTAGCCATTCTTTTCTTTTGATCTTAATTAAAGCTTTGTTTGGTTGTCAAAAAAATGATGTGCAAAAAGGGGAAAAATGAAAACTACTTCTTCTTGTGATTCCATCCCTACTTGGAAAAAATAAAAATAAAATTGCTCAGACTTAGTCAACATATATGAAAGAAAATAAGAAAACAAGACAATTTGTTATGAGTTCAAATATTATTTTTTTTACAGAAAGAAATCAAATAACAAGTGAGGCCTGTAACAAAAAAAATAAAATAAAATCAATAGGCAGCTGACTATCTTACAATATTGTAGAATAGTTTTTGAAACCTTTATTTGTTTCAAAAGAACTGTAAAAATATCACCACATAACAATAAATAATGGTTTTTTTTTTTGTGAGAGAATCGTATAACTTAAACACACACACACACACACATATATATATATATATACATATAATTTTTATAAAAAATAAGTTTTTATAATAAAAGCTATGATTGATATTTTTAAGAATATATAAAAATATTCATGGTTAATAAATAAAAAGATAAAAAGATAAAAATACTAAAAGCTCATAAATCTAAAAGACAAAAAAGCAAAAAAACTAAAAATATTTGTGATAACCATACGATGACGTGGAGTTATCTCCAAATGTAGGGGGCTTATAAATTGTGTCTTCCAAGGACTTTGTAACATTATACGGCCATACTCATAGACACCTATTAGTTTCTCTAAAAAGTGTGTAGAGTGTATGAAAGAATTTTGAGCGGAAAATGATACAAATATTATAAACGTTTTCTTTTAAAACCAAAGAAAAATTAGACAAATCATAGAAGAAAAAGTGAAATATTTTTCATACAAAAATCTTTAATATCTAATTCCTCAACTTCTTTTTTATGTTATATATAAACTAATACACTTTATTCTCTTCACAATTACCTTTTTTTTTTTGCTAAACAGCAAATACTTACACATTCATAACTTCAACACATTGCACTTAGCAAGATTTGAACTTTTAACATTCTATTTGAGAGACTAATACCCATACCATTGAATCAAAAGCCACTTAGTCACATTTTCTTACTTCCTCTTCATTCTATTCTCCTCTCAATTATTATTCTTCTTTACTCTCCCTTTATTCAATTCATATGAAAGCTAAATATAAATAAAAAATGTTATATATAGAGAGATGATAATTTCTTCCGCCTCACTCTGTCCATGTATGCCCCAATTTTTATTTTGTTTGTTTGTTTATTTTTTTTGTCTGTCCTCATTAACAAATAGAGCAAAAATTGTATTTTTTCTCATTGTTTTATCCCACTTTGCCCCCAATTTTCAATCAGAATTATTATGTATTTATTTTTCTCATTGTCTTATATCCCACTTTGCCCCCAATTTTCAATCTGAATTAATATGTATTTATGAATACATACATATAATTTAATTTTGAAAAATACAAAAAACACTAAAACATTAAAATATTTTGTTATACCTCAGTTTTATCTCTTTTTATAATTATCTTTTAAATTCTAATAATTCATCAACTATTGTTTATCTTTATAAATCATTTTATCTCTAAGTATTATTAAAATTATTCACTTTTTAAGTTTTACAAATTACCCCAATATGCACCCTCTCCCGTCGCTTTCTCGATTTTTAATCAAATAAAAGACGAGAAAGGAACACTATGAATTTCTTTGTCGTTCTTCATTGCCATTCCTATTATGTGCGTAATCGAGAAAAAAATAGAGAAAGAGAGAGATCATACCAGCTGCATGGGCGTGGAGAACCAATAATGCAATAGCTCCAACAAAGAAGGCGAATCGAGCCGCCATTGCAATAAACTTTTTCGTTTGTTTGTTTGTTTTTACTTTTCTCGAACAAGAAAAGAAAACAGGATTTATGCAGGAATTTTCTATCTTGGAATTTAACCTTATATCAGAGAAATGTCACTAAATATGTGGGGAATTCCTTAACATTTCCACCATTTCCTCTAATTTTAGGGGGGTCTCTCCCGAACTTAGCACCTTTTGTCTCCAAACTTTCGGATCACCATCAAACTTTCGTTCTCTCTCTCAATAGGGAGATTCTGAATATTCCAGGAATTTTTGGATGCAAATAGGCATTGTCATTTGGTAACTTCTTAATTTTCTTTTTGATATTTTGGGGTTTCAGCCAGCTTATGGCTAATGTGCAACCTAACTAATTTTCGGGAATTAATTCTACAGTCTACTAGTAGTAACGGCGCACGTAGATTAGATTGATCTAGTTCTGAGTGAATCCAAGAACCGAACCATTAATACTGGTTCTAAAATTTTTGGAACTAAAGCTAGGCCGTTATAGTTGTCAAATTGAACCAAAATCATTCTATAAAAATAATTCGATTCTAGTTCGATTTCGATTTTCTACTCTTAAGGCTCAAAATAACTACTTTTATCAAGTACATATTAGTCCAAACAAGTTTAGCCTAAACTGTAACTAAGAAGTTTGAAATTTAAAACTAAATATAAATGGTAGACTCTCCTCTAATTTAGTTGTAGTCAATTACAAAGAAAATGAGTAATAATTTTTCCAAAACCCTCTTTTCTAAGACGTGTTAATCATTAAATAATCAAATTTTTTTATTAAAATTAGATAAGCATAATTTCATATTAAATTTTTAGCCAAAACTATTTTTGTTTTCTTTAATATATTTGTTTGGACTAAAATTATTAAAATAACTTTAAAAAACCTATAATATAAAAATAGAAACAATATATACGATCTTACAAAAAATGATCCAGTTCGATTAGTACTAGTTTTTTCTCAATAAAAAATTAAGAACCGAACCATATACTATATTTTTAGAAAATTGAGAACTAAAATTAGACTATTTTAATATAGAACTAGATCAAATCGTATGATTCAAACCATTTTAAGTTATGCGAAAAGTCTTAAGAATTTCTCGAATAAGCCGATTAAATATAAATGTCAATATTTTAATTTAATCGGCATGCATTAGTATTCTTAACGTGGACGAAAATAAATAAGTATATAATAACAGGAGTTCGAATAATTGAATTTTAAGAATAAGATCGAGAGTGTAATTATAATTTTTTAGTATAATGAATTATAATTTGTGTTTTATGAAATTATTTATGGGTTAAGGTAGAATTTTATAATTACATTATGAGCCAATGTCTTATTTACTATACAAGTCCGTACTAAAACCTATAAAAGTGTTGTTATAAAATTGTTCACCAAAATTCAGTCTTTCTATCTTCAAGACTAGAGTTTTCACGTTTTTAAAAACCCAAGTCAAATCAGTAAGATTTGAAAAATATGAAAAATAAAGCCCACACTTTAATCATATTCTTGGCATTTAGTAATACAACAGAAGGCTTAATTGGAGAATAGATTGCTAGTTAATAACCGCAGTGATCTATAGACTAAAGTTTGTTGCTGAAAACGAAATCAAATCAAACAGATTTTGAAGATATAATTCTTTTATAACTTTGGGAGTTATACCGAGTTTATATTTTTGATTGTTCGATTTCAAAAAATTTTAATTTGGAACCTATTTTGGTACTTGCCCGTTCGATTTTTTTTGACTTGATTCATATGCATTATCACTGGATCTTGGTTTTGGGTCTAACAATTGGTACCAGAGCGGTCTTTGATTACGCATATGGATTAACTGGGTTTGAATAGATTTAGATATGTACTAATTTTTGTTTTGTAGGCGATCTAATTTCGATTTTAATAGTCAAAATATTGCATGTTTGATTGCATAGTTTATAATTATTATTTTGATTCTTGTTTTCCATGAAGTTTGATTGTAGTAGTTGCTTTGTGAACTCTTCACAGGCATAGGAACCATTGCAATATTCTTTCTCTGTTGTCGGATTGTGAACTTTTTAGAGGCATAAGATCGATATTGTTTTCGGGAAGAAGAATAGGGGTAGTAGGTGGCGGTACAGAGCGCAGGCGTAGCGTGAGATGACAATCGCGCAGCGGCGGCAAATTAGTGCGGCGGCAATGGGCTAGTGCCACAACTGTGGCTGGCATGACGGCGGTGGCTGGCACGAAGGCGATGCTGTGTCGGGTTGTAGTTGTTCGAGATAGTATTCTGATGGCTGCAAAATTGTTATTGTTGCATAGTCCTATTTCTGATAAGACTGCGATAATACATGGATGAACATGAACTTTTTATCGTAAAGAGTTTTAGTTTGACCAAAAAAGCTAGGACATATACATTTATTATTTTTATTTAAATGCAAGTATGGCTTAATTTTGGTTATTGCTTTTGTTCTATTTAATTAATTTATTATTTGAAGTTATTTTTTGGTAACGGAAAAAATAAAAATAAAAATTTTAAATTAATTTTCTTAAAAGAAAATTTTGAAATTAAAATTTGTTACTCAAAAACATGTTTAAAGATGGATTTAAAATCTTCTATCTCGGAAAATGTGCCGATTAAATTTTGAATTTTGAATTTGTTAAAAAGTCTAATTTAAATAAATTATTTAAAAAAAACTATTTTAAATATGTGTGAGAAGAAAATAAAATTGAAACTCTTTAAGACTTTATTTAAAATTAATATTTTCATAAAAAGAAATTTTTAAAAATTTATTTGTTACACATATAACATGTAAAGATAGTTAAAATCGAAATATTTTGTAACTTATGTTTTTTTTTCAAAAATTATAAATTTATTAAAACTAAATAGAATTTTATAACCCTCAAAATATTTTAGAAACTAAGTGGGTGAGAGAATTTATTCACAGATAAATCACATAGTCTCAATTACTAGTTTATATGTGATGTAATTAATTTTGTGTGTTGGCTTTAAGGGCATTCCTCTCAATCGGACATAATTAATTATAGTACCACATGAACAAACCTCCTTTATGGATGATTGTTAGTATGAATGAATCACTTCTACATTTGAATGAATTATTACGAAGCGATTGATTCGGGATTAAGTAATAGTTTACATTTAATTATAAATAATAATACACTATTCATCCGAGTCACTACTATTATTTATAGGATTGATGCTACGTCAGCTATTTTATTTTATTTGGCATGATCTGTTACTTAGATAGTAAAATTAATAGAAATTAGTCTGTCTGAACAAATGCTAAATAGTAGACGATATTCTCATCGATGCATGCTATTCACGGTGTACCAGATTACTGGTGAGTTCTTTTAAAAATAGTAGAGAAAACCAAATTTTAAAATAAATTTAAAATTTTACTCATTATAATTAATGACTTTTAATTATGTGATTCTCAGGATAAAATGACTTTCAATCATCTCGCAACTATACTTAAATAAAACAAACTCACGGGTCCTAATTATATTGATTGGAAAAGAAACTTGGACATTATTTTAACTGCCAAGGACTATAAGTTTGTGCTCACAGAGATTTGTCCACCTAAGCCTGATGTGGGGGCAACCGATGAGGAAACATGGCCTTATCAGAAGTGATATAAGGCTGATCAGATGGCTCGCTATTACATTTTGGTATCTATGCAAATGTATTGCAGCATCAGCGCCAGTCTATGCTTAGTATCTATGACTTGATTATGAACCTTAAAGAAATGTTTAGGGATGAGAATCGTGCGGCTAAGCAAGTGGCCATGAAATCATTGATGAACACAAACATGGCTGAAGGCACTCCAGTTAGGGATCATGCTCTATAGATGATTAGTCTTCTGAATGGACTGGAGATCTTTGAAACTGAGATTGACGAGAAAATCCATGTCAATATCATACTCCAGTTGTTGGTTGATAGCTTTAAGCAGTTCTACCTGAACTATACTATGAACAAACCCAGTTTTCATCTAGCAGAACTACTTAAAGAACTTCAAGCAGCTGAGGGTGTTCTTAAAATGCCAGGAAGTGTTTTTATTGTAGAGTAAGTTTCTTCCTCCAAGTTGAAAGGCACGAAGAAGAAAAAATTTTAGAAACAGGGAGGCACAGGTCTAAAGACAGTTAATGGGCCCAAAGCTGGTATGAAAAAGTTAAAAGACAAATGTTTTCACTATAATCAGATAGCGCATTGAAAGAAGCAATGTCCAGTCTATCTTGGTAATAAGAACAACCAACGTAATTTCTATTCACTAGTTGTTAAAACATATTTAGTAGTATTATTTATCGGTACCTGGCGTGTAAATATGGGTGTCACTAATTATGTATGTAATTTTTCGTAGGGGTTCTAAGAAACCAGACAACTCAGTAATAGGAAAATATACTTACATATGGGCAATGATACAAGGTTGACAGCAGTTATAGTGGGATATATCACTCTCAATTTTATTAGAGATAGAATTTTAATTTTAAAAAATTGCCTTTATGTATCTTTCATAAGAAGAAATTTAATTTCTGTTTCTAGATTGGTTAAGAACAATTATTTTGTTTATTTTAATAACTCTATAGTTATTATGGATAATAAACATTTTATTTGTTCTGATATATTTGTAGATGATCTGTATATTATAATTCTTGTCTCTTCTACGCTAAATAAGTTTAATAACACATCTAATTTACTTTTTAAGAGAAATAAAACTTTTAAGATGAACTAAACGTATCTTTAGCATTTACGCCTAGGTCATATCAATTTAAAAATGATAAATAGATTGGTTGAAGATAGATTTTTGAGTTTATTATAAGTGGAGGCATTTTTAGTATGTGAATCTTGCTTGGCAGAAAAAATAACCAGGAGGTTAGAGAACTATTAGAACTAGTTCAGTTTGATTTATGTGGACCTATGACTATCTGGGTTAGAGAAAGTTTTGAGTATTTTGTCATTTTCATTGAAAATTATACGAGTTATGTTTTGAGAAATTCAAAAAATTTAAGACAAAAACAGAGAAACGTCTTGACAAATATATCAAGACATTACGGTCTGACCATGTTGGTGAATACCTTTTTAGACAGCTTAGGGACTATTTGTCAGTGAAAGAGATTATATTCTAGTTAACTGCACTAGGCACTTCACAGGAGAATGGTGTAGTAGAAAGAAGGAATATAACCTTTATGAAAATTATATGTTCTATAATGATTTATTCAGAGTTATTCGATTCGTTTTGGGAATTTGTCGTAGAGACATCGGCTTATATTCTAAATTTGGCATCATCTAAGTCATTATCTACTACACCCATAGAATTGTGGACTGGGCGCAAGCCTAGTATAAAAATATGTGACATAAGTGTCCCATAAGGGATGAAACTCAATAGAGACTTTCAAAAGGGTTTTGACCTATCAAAACTCAATATATTATGCTCATTTTTTGTGGGTAGATAGATATACATGTTATCTACAACTTTCATGTTTTGACCAAAGTTTGGATCTCACTTTAAACTAGGGTTTTCAAGTCGGTGGTATTGATTGGTTGAAAAATGATACACTTTGGTAAAATTGCATTATCTCGAGTTCTACTTATGCAAATGAGTTAAAATCAACTTTGGATGAAAGATAACAAAAAAATATAAATCTGAACATAAAAAACATGCTTAGATAAAATTTATACATTGAGTTATAGCGTTCTAAAGTTCATAGCAGAAACATCTATGTTCTCAAAAATCAAGTCACTTAGGGTCCAAATCTCCTACTTATGATATGTCAAGTTTTTGTTCTATTTTTTTGCAAGCTTGTAATTTAGACATTAATATCAATATTCCAACACACTTCTAGGTCATTAAACTTAAAAATAACAACACACAAACACATCTCATATCATTCAAGAACACAATATCCCTTATTTTGTTACTACAATGCCTTTTTAGTTTGTTTTCGGTTCTCAATTTTTAAAGTGTTTAAAGAGATGAGTTGATGGATATTTTGAGAGATATTAGACATAAGATTTAGAGATTTTACCTACTTATTTAGAGGACTCAAGGATGGTAGGATGAAATGATTTAGCTTTAGGAAAACACCTCTTGTGCTTTTCATTGGCTCCTTATTCTTCTTTTTCTTATTTTTCTCTCTCAAACTTGTATAATATTTCAAGAACACTCAACCAAGTCTTTCCCTCTCTATATGCACGAAAATATGAAGAGAAGAAGAGGGTGCTTGACTTGGTTTATATAGAGAAGGGCTAAGAAACATGGAGGGGACAAAAATGTACCATTAAAAGACTTTCTCTTCTTTTTCATTAAATGAGACTTGAGTTGATTTGAGATATTTCAACTTTTGAGGGTTATAAATCAGATATGGGAAAGATAAATATTTTGGGGGACAAAAATCTGATCCCCCATCAATCAAGGAATTTTTCTTGATTTTTATGTTTTTATTGTGCAAGAAAATGCATTAAAAGTTAATTTGATATATCTTTTTGGTATCTTTTCCTACTGATATCTATTATTTTAGTATAATTATGATCAATATAATATTTTCATGTATTATTATAGTTTTGATAGTAATTGATTAAATAGATATAATTTTTTAAGTCAAATTAAGCTAGTTTGACAAAATATGACTTTTTAACTTATTTTAGTGTGTATGAACTTCAATAATAGTTTATTTACTTTTGTTAGCCTATAATACCATATTATTATGTATATTACTTGTTCAACAAGTCTTGGACTATCATAATACTTGATTTGATACTTTTCTCATCTTTTTAAGCTTAAAGAAAAGCAAAAAACTATTTTTTTGGCACAACTTCCAAGGTGGACAGCCATTTAGGGTAGTTTTGTCATTTTAATGTTATTTTGTCATTTGCTACTTAATTTCATTTAAATCTTTGATTTAGGGTGTCCGTATGTCAAAATTTAAATTTTTAAGATTTTCTATTGTACTAGGAGCAAAATGGTCATTTTATTTTAATTATGAAATTTTTTGATTTTTAATCTTATATTTCGTATTATTTACTTAATTTAGAATGTTGGGAGGTTCTCTAGGTGTTAAGATTTTGTTGTATGAGTTTTGAATCGTTTTAGGATTTTAGAATCGAACTTAGAGTTTTTAAATCGAGTTAGGATTTTTGATCTTTCTGTGACTTAAGATTTTGTCGGCTAACCGTTGTTAATATTATGGTTTGGGCTAAGTCTTTATACGAGTCATTATTAACCAGATTGTTACAATTAGGGTCCGAACCGAATTATTACAAAATAGAGTTTTTATTGGATTTTTGGACTTATTCTCAAGAATTGGGCTTTTTAGTTCAATTCAAACATATGGACTAATTTTGTTGGCCTAACTCGGGTTTTTGGGCCATTAAGGCTTCTCTCAATATCCATGAAAAAGATCAAAATAAAAAATTACTCAAAACGAACACGTAACAACAAATCAAAT
>JAOTRH010058924.1:0-11273 GCA_034768845.1 Heliamphora exappendiculata
ATCGTGAGTTCTTGCGAGCGTTCGGGACGCATCCAGAATAGTCGCGACTCCCGCGCTTTGGAAAAACACGATGGGGATGCAGGAAAGACCGATCCAGCGGATCGCGTTGGGTGCGTATTGCAAGCCGAAATGTGCAAAAAGCCACACCACCGCCGGCACCGCCACGAAGGAGCGTGTGGGTAGCGGGACCCCGCCAAGCAACACCAGCGTGAACGGCGCGGCCAGAATCGCAGTCATCGCCACTACGACGACGCCGGCGAGCCAGCGGTCTCTCAGACGATAGCAGCAATAGAGGATGCCTGCGATACCCAACACAAGCGGCGCAGCCAGGAACGGAGCGGCGATGCCGTAGAACGGTCTGGCGCCGGAATAGACGCCCCATGCATTGGTGAAGTAGCGGCCGAGTACTGCGCGCGGCGTGCTGACGACCGCTTCAAGATCGACGAAAGGCTGAATATATCTCGGGTCGATATGCCACAAGAAAAGGCACAGCTTCAGAACTCCACCGTACCAGACCAGAGCCGCTATCAGGGACAAAGCCGCCAGAACGGCGGACTTGGCAAAGCGTTGCGGCAACCACTCCGAATTCAGAGCCAGATTTACGATCAGGCCCACATAGAGAACGAACAACAAAGTGACGAGGGATTGATAGAAACCGATAGCCGTCCCACCGACGATGCAGGCGGCAAGAAAGGGAAGCCACACCTTCGCAGCCTTGAACTCGGCGCCCGCGACAATATGCAGTTGTATGACGCGTGCCAGGAAATGGCAGGCAAGACAACAGAAGAAAACGCCGATGCCCACTCCGACGATATTCGCGGCAAACTCCGCGATGAAATACCAGACCGGAAAAGCCGCAAAGAGCGGAAAAAGGAAATAGTGATAGACCCGGATCTGGGCTTCGCCGAGCGCATTGAGATAGACGAGGTAGCCTGCCGAGAGGAAAATTCCGAAAAGCGCGTGCGGAAGAAAGGGCAGTATGGGATTCGGCATCATGAAGGCTTCGACGAAATGTGTGGCCCAGCGGCCCTGAGCGGTCCACACTTCGTGAGCACTGCGGAAAACCGCGTACTCGTCGTCGATCGAAGGGGTGAAGCTTACGAGATTTCGTGCAAAGAAGAATGCGAAGATGCCAAACAGCGCTGCGAAGGGCACGAAATAGCTCTGCCACGGCAAGGTTTCGTTGGAGCGAAGATGCATCGTCAGTCTCTCGAATCCGTGTCTGTCTTGAGCTATGGGACTGTGGATCCACGGCGGGCAGCGCCGCGCACGACAAGCCTCGCGAGCACGAAATTAAGCAACGTTGTGACGGCGAGCGTGCCGAAGATCGCCAGCCGCGGAATATCCGTCAGCGCTACCAGGAGCTGGAGGACGAGCAAGCCCGACAGAAACACCCCGGCATAAATACCGACCAGCATCACGCGGTGAACCGGCCGGATGCTGGCACCCGGGAAAATGCGCTGAGGGAAGAACGTAACCGCAATCAGCAACCCGACCGCCCAGGCTAATGCATACGACACCATTGGGGACAGCACGATCAGCGCAACCTGATAGACGGCAAGCGACAGCAGCGTATTGATGCCGCCAGCGACCGCAAAACGCGCCCCATCGGCGATGAGAGCGCGGTGCTGCGATGCCGCATGGATCATCGGGCTCCCGCGCCTCGTCCCATAGCGGGCAGCATCGCGATGAACTCACCGTAGTCCCGGATGTAATCTTTCGGATCGTAGGTGTGGGACGCCATGACCAGCAGAACGGTTTCGGGTTCGAACTGGTATTGGATGCCCCATACCAGCGGCCGAAGGTGAAGACCCACGGTCGGAGAATCCAGACGCACCTGTTTGCGGCGATGCCCGTCGTCGACCACGACCGAAAGACTGCCATGCGCAGCAACCAGAAACTGGGCGCATTCCTTGTGAGCATGCTCACCGCGCACCCGGTTGTTCGGAACATGAAAGACCATGAACGAGCGCTTCGGCACGAATGGCAGATTGCTGTGAAGCTCGAGAGGAACCAGACTACCGCGCATGTCCTCGAAAAACGGCAGGCGCCACAAGGTGCAATCGCCCACACCTAGGGGCAGGATGCTGCCTGCGACGCTGGAAAGCGCGTCCTGATCCAAGGCGCCCGGGCGCGAAGGCGATTCGGCCCTTCCCTTCTCCGTCTGATAGCCGACGATCGCGGCCGGATTGCCGACAACGACAGCAAACGGAGGTACATCCTTTGTCACGACGGCGCCCGCCCCGATCATGGCGTTCCGTCCGATGCGGATGCCAGGCAGGATGGTCGCGTTCGCACCGATCGAAGCGTCATCCTCGACGATGGTCTCGGCGAAACGATCCGGCATCTGTTTGGAGCGGGGAAACCAATCGTTCGTGAAGGTCGCGTTCGGCCCGACGAACACGCGCCGGCCAAGACGTATTCCGTCCCAGAGTTGCACACCGCATTTCAGAGTTACATCGTCGTCGACGATGACATCGTTCTCGATGAATACATGATCGCAGATATTGCAGTTGCGGCCAATGCGCGCACCTGGAAGCACATGAGCGAACGCCCAGACGCGAGTCCCCTCGCCGACCGTCGCGCTCTCGCAAAGGCCCTGTTCGTGAACGAATACTCCTTGCGGCAATGTCCTGGAGATCAAAGATCTCACTCCTGACCGGGCACGACACGCGAAATGATGCGTAGCGGACGCCGCTTGGTGTTTTCAAAGGTACGCCAAAGGTAGCAGCCGACGATACCCTGAACCAGCAGGATCGAACTCCCGAAGAACAGCGTGACCAGCATGAGCGCGGCATAGCCGGGCACCGAGATCATTCCGACGAGACGGAGGACGGCAACCGATATCCCCAGCAGGAAACTGCCGATGCAGCCCGCCAATCCGATCCAGAGCACCAGCAGGATTGGCGCATCGGAATACGAAAATATGCTGTCCATCATGTAGCGCAAACGGCGCGACATATTCCAGGCGCTCTTGCCGTGCCGGCGCTCTTGCCGAACGTAAGGCACGAAGGCGCGGCGAAATCCTACCCAGAACAATTGCGCCACGAGCGAACTATTCGGCTCCTGGATCGAGAGTACGACGTCCCGGACCCGCTGGTTGAAACCGAATATATCCACACCGCCTTTCGGAATCTCCTTGACGACAAGACTTCGATACAGCCGCCAGAACAGCGATGCGGCGAAGGCCCTCAGCGGAGGATCGTTGCGGCCAGTTCGCTGTCCAAAGGCGATGTCGGCTTCGTCCTTCCCCAGAATTTCGTAGAAGCGAAGGATCAGTTCCGGAGGCTCCTGCAGATCTGCGGCCATTGCCGCGATGTGGCCGCCCTTGGCAAGCTCGACGCCCGTCCTGATGGCGGCGAAAGAACCAAAATTCCGGCTGTGGAACACAATCGTTGACGAGCAGGAGAGCTGGCCCCGCGCGGCGATGAGCAATTCGCCGGAAGCGTCGGGCGAACCATCGATGACGAATATCCCCTCGAAGCCCGGATTGAGCGACCGCGCGAGCTCGTTCACCGCGTCGATGAGAGACGGAATGTTCTCGGCATTCCGGTAAACCGGAATAACAAGAGTACGTCTGATGTCGTGCGCGGCCGACGATCCGTTACCGGCATCCGGAGCGGACGAGATCATTTACCGCGCTCCCATGTTTCAAGCGCCTCGCATATATGCGCGACCTCACTGTCGGCGAGAAACGGGAAGCAGGGTATGGTGACAAGCTTTTCGATACTGCGCCTCGAAACATCGAGGCCCGAGGGGCCGATGCGGTGAGGCCCGTTCACCCACGCTGGCTGGTCGGGATCGAGCATCGGGTAATGGATATCGGTCGCAATGCCTCGCTCTGCCAGGAAGACCCGCAGCGCGTCCCTTTCGTCGCTTAACGCCACGGCGAGATGAACAACGCTGTCGCCGCGGCATTTGGCGAACCGAATCTTCTCGCCGGTAACCTTGCAGAATTCCGCGAGGATCTGCTTTCGGCGTTCGTTGCCCTGATCCAAACCCGGCAACAATATCCCGAGCGCCGCGGCGTGTATTTCATCCATGCGGGAGTTTCGTCCGCCGGGCAAAACATTGAAATACTTCTTTTCCCACCCGTATTGATGAAGCTGCCTGCATATCCGGAACAGCTTTTCGTCGGACGTGATGATGGCGCCAGCGTCACCGAGCGCTCCGAGATTCTTCGTCGGATAAAAGCTGAAGGTCGCAATATCGCCAAGCGAGCCAACCCGGTCTTCGCCGAGCCTGCCGCCATGCGCTTGAGCGCAATCTTCGAGAATGGGGATATGCGAAAGTCCGGCAAGCTCGACCATGCGGCGAAGTTCACTGACGTCGACGACGCCGCCGTAAAGGTGCGTCGCAACGATGGCGCGGGTTCGATCCGAAAGCGCGGATATCACAGCATAAAGATCGACGACTTGGCTGGCTTCGTCGATGTCGACATAAACCGGATTAAGCCCGATCTGCCGGCATGCTGCCGTCGTATATCCGCCAGCATTTGCAACAGTAATGACCTCACCGTCGGCGTGTCCACCTGAAATCAGCAGGGCACGCAGCGCGATCTCGATGGCGTCGGTGCCGTTGCCAACAGGCAGACAGAATTCCGCACCACAATAACGCGCGAACGCGTCCGCAAAGTCGCGCACTCGCGGACCGTTCAACCAATGTCCCGATTGTGCGGTCGAGATAAGGGCTTCACGCAGTTCCTGGCCGTGCGCAGCATAGACGCGGGACGTATCATTCAACGGAATGGATATCGGCACCATCGATCTTGTCGTTCAATATAAAGCTGATCTGGCGATCAGTTCCGGCAATTGCCCAAACGAGTTGCGGTTCGCTATCAGCCATTATCGCTATACAGGATGGGCTATAGGGGTGCAACGCGACGCCATTTTGGCTCGTTTGGACACATATTCGCGATCGGTTCAGTGACCGTTACCGCTTCGGATTTGGCCGACGATTGCGGATCGATCAGGCCATCATCAAAGCAATTCGATATTGGACATCCGAATGGTGCAAGGTTTCTCCATAGCGACGCCCTCGAGCAAGCAAAAGATCTGACGATGCGCGCGCCGAATCGCATCGTTATCAATCATCGGCACGATAGTATAATCTCGTTCCGCCGAATCGGCCAGTAACGTGAACGGACGTAAATCTCATGCGCCTTAATTGGTGCTCTTTTTCGTACTTGAATGCCAATGCGGCGCTGAGATAGCCTTGAACGTGAGGTTCCGTTAGATTTAGAGATGTTGCAAAGATGGTTCGCTATCCGGTCCATTAGCATTTCGGAGCCGGGATATATTGCCGATTGGGCCTGGGCCGACCGTGTTGTTCGTCATGATTATTTTAAACATTGTTGCGGTGCCTGGTTCGCGGTGTCGGCCCCAAGAAATAATAAGAACTCGGACCTTCACTGATGAACACGACCGACGACTGCCAACTTGAGAATGCGCGGCTCAAGGCGTTGGTCGAAGATCAGAAGAAACATCTGATCGCCGCAAACGAGCGGCTCGACCAGATGAGATCGCTGATCGAGAACCAGCAAGATAAACTTGCCTCTGCAGACGTCCGCATCGAGGAGATGCAGGCTCTTGCCGACACCCTAACCCAACACCTCGCCGAGACGACCGGTCGTCTGAACGATTCGGCCAGCCTCATTTCCATCCATGACGATATGACGCGCATCGGCCGGGATCGGATCGCATTGCTGTCCACGCGTGTCACGCAACTCCAGGGGCGGGTTCATCAGCTGAAGCAAGAGCTGGCGCGGTACTATGCATCGCGAAGCTACAAGATGACGGCGCTGTTGCGTTTCGCGGGCAGAATAGCCCGCTCGTTTCGGGACCGTCCGCTCGCTGAAAACCTGAAAGAAATCCGGCGCAGATTTTTCGGGCGGTTGAACCGGATTCCGCTCCTGAGCGGCCTCACTCGTCCTGTCGCGAGTTGGCCGTCGCGGGCCAAGGAACTTGCCGCAACGGCGGCGAGGCTGGCGCGAGCGACGCAATGTTCGCGCACGGTCTGTGTCGTCGTACCAGTGTATCGCCATCTCGACGACGTTCAGCGCTGTCTTCACAGTTTGCTGACCGCCGAAAGACAGACGAAGTTTCGCATCATCTTGGTCGACGATTGTTCGCCGGAACCCGCTGTCAGCATCTATCTCGATGAAATCGCGGCCGACCCACGGGTGTCGTTGCTGCGAAATGAGACCAATCTCGGATTTGTCGGCTCGGTAAACAAAGGCATGATCGAGGCACGCCACAGCGACGTGATTTTGTTGAACAGCGACACCGAAGTGCCGCCGGGCTTTGTCGATCGGCTGATGGCGCAAGCCTATGCCGCGCCGGACATCGCAACCGTCACGCCCTTCTCAAACAACGCCACGATCTGCAGCTGGCCCGAGGTTGGGCCAGGCCGGGAGTTGCCCAGAGGGCTCGAGGTCACGGAAATCGATGAAGCTTGCTTCCGGGCCAATCCAGGCGTTTCGATCGACATACCGACCGGCGTTGGATCCTGCATCTATATCCGCCGTGACGCTCTCGATGAAGTCGGGCTCTTCGACCAGGAGGCATTCGGCAAGGGCTACGGCGAGGAGTGCGATTTCTGTCGGCGAGCGATCGCTCGGGGTTGGCGAAATGTCCTAGCCTGCGACGCCTTCGTCTATCACGCCGGCGAGCGCAATTTCGGCGCGGAAGCGGAATCACTGAAGCGCAGATCGGACGAATTGCTTCGCGCGCGATACCCAGACTACATACCCGAAGTAGCGACATGGGTGGCCCGCGAACCGAGCCGCGACGCCCGCACGAAAGTTGCCATCGAACTCGCAAGCGCGCGTGGAACGATATTGGACGTCCTACATCAACTGGGCGGTGGGACCGAGAAATCTGTCGTCGACAATATCGTCGCCGATACGTGGGATCGAGCGACCTTCATATTGCAGCCGACCTCGACCGACTTCCATATGCTGACGCCGGCCTATCCAGGACTCGGCCCGATCACGCAACTCGCGATGGCGCTCCAAGGGAACGACTCTTCGATCATCGAGCTCATGACCAAGCTCCGTGTCGAGAAAATCCGCGTGCAGCATATCCTGGGTTTCAAGCAGAGCCTCCGCAAATTCGTCCGGGCGGTCGGCGCGCCGTTCGACTTTTTCGTTCATGACTACATGTCGATCTGCCCCAAGATCAATCTGATGAGCCCAGACGCCCGGTATTGCGGCGAACCGGACATCCCCTCCTGCAATGCCTGCCTGCGCGCGACGCCGCGAGTCAGCATCACCGATATCGTCGTCTGGCGCGAAAATAATTCCTGGCTTTTGTCCGAAGCGGAGCGGGTCATTTGCCCGTCCGAAGATGCGGCGCGACGGATGAAACGCTATCATGCCGGACGCTCCTACGAGGTCCGCTATCACGAGGCGCAGGAACCGCTCCGGGTGCCGTCTGCGCCGGCCATTCTGCGCGATCCAGTCGATGCAAGGAAGGTCGCGGTGCTCGGCGCAATGGCGGTGCACAAGGGAATGCTGCTGCTTCGCGACGTCGCGGACGCGGCGCTGGCGCGGAAGCTACCGGTGATGTTCCACGTCATCGGACCCTGGTCGGATGAACCGCCGAATATCCCCTTTAATGTCGAAATCCATGGATGCTACGATGACGGCGACCTACTCCGTCTGATCGGGGAAGTCGATCCGGATCTCATTTTCTATCCGGCGCGGTGGCCGGAAACCTATAGCTTCACGCTGTCGGCCGGTCTCAGAAGCGGCAGGCCGCTGCTCGTGCCGGACATCGGCGCTTTCCCCGAACGGGTTCATGGCCTCGAACGAGCGCGGCGGTACGACGTGACACAGCCAGCTGAATCGATCTTGAATGAAATTGAGAGTTTTTTTGTCACCAACCATGTAGTCTAGAATTTCCAGCGGGACCGCGATGCGCCATCCGGCACTTGAAGACATGCTTGGCGTTCTGGTCGTCGTCGAAGAACACGACAACGGTCTGCCCACGCCCTGTTCCTACATTCGCATCATCCAGCCGTTGCGCCACGCCGCAGAGCATGAGCAGATCCGTTTCGCACTCGTCTCGGCGAATGCCGTGACGCGTTATACGGCGGATGCAGTGTTGACCCATCGCTTCGCGTTCCAGGGTACAAAGCAGATCGACCGGCTGATCGCCCATTGCCGCAATACCGGCATGCCTCTGATCTACGATCTCGACGATAACATGTTCTGTTTGCCCTCCAATCACGCGGATCGAGCTTTCATCAAAATGCGTATCAACGATGCGCGACGTCTTTTGGGAAGCTCTGACGAGGTGTGGGCGTCGACCGCCCGGCTAGCCGGACAGCTTTCCACAATGAACAAGCATGTGGAAATTTTCGAGAACTGCTTCAATCCATCCTGCTGGCCGCTTCGGCGCCCGCGCGATCGTTCCGGGCCCTGCCGCTTCATCTATATCGGCACAGTGACGCACGGCGCCGATCTCAACATGGTTCTTCCGGCTTTTGATGCGGTATGGAGGCGCAAGCCCGGCTCGTTCGAGCTTTATATTCTGGGCGTCACCACCGAACAGATCCGGCGACCCTGGGTGCATCGCTACCGGGCTCCGACGCCACATCCCGAAATCTATCCGGCTTTTGCTGCGGCGCTCAGTTCGGATCCGGCGTTTGATTTCGACGTTGGCATCGCACCTCTGGTCGATACCCCGTTCAACCAGGCAAAGAGCGCGATCAAGTTTCTCGAATATGCCGCGCTTGGGCTCGCGCCGATTCTGTCTGAGGTCGGCGCCTATCCGGATGCGGTCGAACCCGGAATCGACGGTCTGCTGGTCCGGAACACGACGGAGGTGTGGGTCGAGGCGATCGAAAGGATGATTGACGACGAGGCCTCTTGTCGAAATCTCGCCGATGCCGCCCAAGCCAAGAGCCGGAAGTTACCGGATTTCGGTTTGGAGGCGCGCAGGCGCACCGAGCAGATCAGAAAGGTCAAGTTCCGGGTCGCTAAACGATAGGCCGGCCTGCCGGAGGATGATTGCCGCCGAGACGCGCCCATCGAACACGGACGACCGCGCGACGGAGCCTTCAAGCAGATTTGCCTTTCGCCTCCGACGGTTGCGCGAAACAGCGCCGCCGACGCGATCGGCTTGACCGGCAGACTTCGTGGTTTCGAGAAAAGTGCCGGCCGCAAGCGCGAAGTTCTTCTCTTCCGACACCCCTTCACCAAGCTCTTCTCTACGTGGAAATTCGGGCTCGCCAACAGATCGCCGATGCGCAGGCACCTGAACTCCTGATGCGCCGACAGCTGATGCGCCGACAGCTGAAGTCCCTTCATCCAGTCCGACAGGACATGTTAAGCTACCATACTCGGCCCGAGATAATGCGGCACGCCCTGGCGATCGATTATCGTCGAATCCTTGAACAGACTGCGTGGGCCGTGTGGGGTCAGTTGACATAATGATGCGGATAGCGGTGCAGCGGCTGCAGAAACGGCACGCTGCATAACAGCTTCCCGCCCGGTTTCAGTATCCGGGTGATCTCGCCGGCGCATCAAAACGGACCGCGGATATGCTCCTGCACCATATCGAATCTGCCATCGCGAAGTGTTAGCTGCTCTCCGACGCCGATGACGTCGGTCGATTCGTAAATCGACGATCTCGAAATGAACGGCGTTCCGGTAGTAGAGGGGCCTGTGTCTGGCGCCGCAGCCGAGAATGATCCAATCCGGATTTCAATTGATCGGACACCGGATCGTAGGGATTTGCCGAAACTGCGGCGGTGTTCACGAAATGGCACTCCGTCTCGGTTCGGACGTCAGGAAATCATATTTCAGGTCGCGCCGCATGTACGGCTTTGTGAGATCGAGAAGCGGCGCGAGCCTGGTCATTTTCAACTCGCGCGATCCGGCGACGCCCGAGGTACCAGCGCGCCCTTCCCGGCGTCCGAACGTCTCGTAATGCGCGCGCCCGGCCAAGATATCGCCCTGCCTCACTGCGGTTTCCACATCCGGGCTGGCCTCCAGGTCCCCTCATCGAATACCGTATTTGCCATCGCCAAGATCTTCGTCCTCTTCCGTTGCTGTCTCTCATATCGAACTCGCGGAAAATAAACCTGAGACGCTCTCGCAACCATAGAGCCAAGGCAACACCCATTGGCTGCCTTCGCGATCGCTTCAATGAAATCCGCTGGTCCGCGGCGCCCGCCGGTTCATGGAAACGGATTGAATGGGATGGAGGGGCAACACCGGCGCGAGCGCGCGACTTCGGCGGCTCCTGGCTCGCGCTTATCTGATCGTTCAATTACCAATCCGTGCGCCTCGCAATCTCGATCATTCTCATCAAGTAAGTTATAGTAAAGGCTTGGCTTTCAACAAGCTAGCGAGCTGCAATCAGGCACGACATCGATGTCATCGGCGCATTATCAGCGCCTCACCTGCCATCCTACCTATGGACCGGACACCGTTGCTCGCGCACATCAAGAGGTTATTAGGGGGGACTAAACTCATCCGGCCAGATGTCCCCACTGCACCGAGCCCGGGTCCCGACACGCGCGAAGCGTTCTTCGATTTGATGTCCAGCGTCGTTTCCGCTGCAAGCGACCACGATTGGGATACGGCTATTGCCGGGGCCAGAAAAGCAGGCGCAGTCGCTCAACGATTGGATGATGCGGAGCTGTTGTACGAAGCCGCGAAAAGTCTGCAGAGGCTCGAGGTCTTTGATCGAGCCTGGGAGCTCTTTCGGGCTTGCGCGCGAATTCGCTGGATGTCGGGCAAGCCGGAATGGGATGGCGGCGATCTGACCGACCGCACGTTGCTGATTCGATCTGCCGATTATCAGCCGGGCGATCTACTGCGCTTCGCGCGTCTGATTGGCATCACCACTCGGCATTCGCGTGCGCGACGATGCATCCTGCTCACCGAAGAAAAGCTCATCGGCCTTCTTCGACGCAACTTTGCGGATGTGGACTTTCGCGTGGAATTTCAAGATCACGAATCCGCCTTGGCAGAAGCCGACGTGGTCGCAACATTTGAGACCTTGTGTACGCAATTTGCGAATGACTGGTCGTCGATCGTAAGCAGCTTCGAGCCGCTCCGCGCGGAACCAACGCTGACGGCACAATTCCGCCATCGATATCGCGACAACCGGCATAGACCGGCGATTGGAATTTCCTGGTGGAGCAACAACCCCTCAAAGGACTGCCCCGAGCTCGAGCAGTGGGCAAATTTCATGCGGCGGGTTCCGGCAAGCTTCGTCTGCCTGCAATATGGCGATATTGATCCGGCGGCATCTTTTCTC
>JAOTRH010058935.1:0-18769 GCA_034768845.1 Heliamphora exappendiculata
CAACGGTTGAATTTTTGGCATTTATTGCCCCCACCTACCTCTAACGGTCAAGAACTCATAAGAACTTATATAAGGAGCTACTTCTCAGCATTTAAACACAGAAGAGAGAGACTTGCATTTATTATTCTATTGCTCAAATCTATCTCAGATATCATCAAGTTCATATTTATTGCTGCAACTCATGTTCTTGTTCCTCATCTTTCTTTACCATTTCATTTATTGTAAATCAATCTTCTAAAGAGAGTAGTGTTCTTTATTCAGTACATTTCATTTATTGTAATTTTGATTGAGTGAGTGAAACTCATCAAAGAAGAGTTCAAGAGATATTAGAAGAAAACAGGAACTTGTTTTCATAGGATCTTCTTGAAGCTATAACAGGCTTGTGGATGTACCCGTAAACATTTAGATAGCTCAAGTGAAATCTTGAAACTTGTAAATGCTTGGAATACGCCTGAAAGTATTCTGAATAGTGAAAATACTCAATGGAGATTTTGAAGAGTGAATGTAGACTATGATAAATCCGAATCACTATAAATCCCTGGTGTCTGGTTCTTTTTTTCTATCTCTCATCTTTTAATATTTGCTTTGATTATATACTTGCATACCTTACTTTATTGCAATATTAAAAAATTTCTGAAAAAAATTTTAAATTCTTTTTTTTTAAAAGACCCAATTCACCCCCCTCTTGGGTTGCCTAGATCTAACAAAAATGTCTCGTTGCTAGGATCCAAAATTTTTTTTTTATAGTCCAAAAACTCTCTCCCTTTTCGATATGAAATACCAAAATAACACAATTCACCCCCCTTAGAGCTGCACGTCCCAGTGTAGTAGCCTGCCAACTCCAGTAACCTGCCAGTCCTTATCGAAAAAGGAGGAGTTTCTAAGTTATAAAGAAAAACCTTGGACCCCTACATAGCAACGGGACATTTTTTCAAGTAATAGAGACCTTAACAAAACTCCGCAGTTAAACGTGTTTGAGTGAGAGCAAGCAAGAATTGGTGACCGCCTGAAAAGAACAAAATCGTAAATTTTTTTGCCTAAAACAGACAATATCGTTACCATGTAAACGATCGGAATATTACACAAAATAGTTTAATTAATTAGTTTAAATTAATTTTTAATTTTATTATTTATAATGAGATAGCTAACTTAAAGTGATATAAACGTTTATTTTTTTATAATAACTTAATATTAACACATTTAGAACTTTTCTTTTATGCTATATTTTAAGTTTGAATTAGTATTTAAAAATAACAAACAAAACAGGAAAAATAAATAAAAGACACTTTTTTTCAAAAAAATAATAATTATGAGCCGTACCAAAATTGTTTGGAACTATTGGTAATGGCTGTTATTTCAAAAAACTAAGTAATTAGCAAACTAATTTTGTTCTAAAAAAATACATATCAACCCATACTAATTGATACTAATTGAGACAGTATTGATAACTATAGTCGTACCCATATGCGCCCTTTTGTTTGTCTCTTTGAAATTGTATTTGTGATTATTGTGTTTGTCGGACTTGATCTATGTTTGCGTCAAGTATTGATGGGCTTTCTAGAACAATTGAATGTTTAGTTTAAAACTCTCCCGATAGATTATCAAATGGGGACATTATTGAGGAGGCCACCAAGTCACGTTGATATATTCTCTGGCATTACAGTTTTTTCAGCGTTTCGAAAGAGATTTTTCGATGAATTTAACAGGAATTAGGGATCAGGGATCAGGGATCAGGAATATGAATGTGTACCATTTCACAATAATAAATATGCCTCACTTATCCATTGAAAAACAAACTCCATATAATCAATTTGGTAAATATCTAAATATTTTCATACTTGTGTACAAGTCTCTACATCTACCTAAGGGTCGAAAAATTGCCCAGTTGATAAAATTACCTCCACTTTCAAGTCTTTTGACTTGAAATTTCACTAAACGGATACAAATACAAATACAAATACAAATACGAAATATAATATAATATGAATACGGTGATATGACAACAAAATAAAAAAATAAGATACGAATGCGGTTAAGATTGTTTGGAAAACGAATCTCAGGATCTGATAGCAGTGCAAATAGATTATACCGGAAAAAATGACAAGAACCCGATAAAACCCTATTTTAACAAAATAAGAATTATACTTTCAAGATGTCTCTGATCTAATTTCGTTCCAACACTCGAATCGAAAACAATCCGATGGATGCACACAAACAAGAATCGTTTGCACCTCAAATCTTCTGCCATATTTTCATATGCCTGGTCACGAATCGAACATGAGTTGCAAATTCGTAAACTAAACCCTAGCTGGTTGCCTCTTTTAACATCACGAAAATATTAAAACCCTAGCGGACAAAAGGTTTAACTGCATATAAATAAGCTATGACAAGGACCTGATGCGTAAATAAGATTCGAGCTCCTTATGCAATTAGAAAAATCTATTTCAATCCAAATTAAATTTCTAATTCTATAAATTATATTCATACCACTAAAGAATTATAATTGCACACTCGACCTTATCTCAAAATAATTTCGACCTCCATATTATTAAATGCTTATTTATGTCCTCACGTTAAGATTGTAGATGCCCGTTGATTCAATTAAATTACTAACAATTTTATTTAATCGACTACTTATAATCTCCTTAAAACTTTCTACTTAACTTATTTGATATGTCGAATACAAAATTCACCTACAGAATTTGACATAATCAAAACTTATAAATTTTCTTAAGAGGGTATCATCAATCCTATACCGGGATGGGGATTCCATTAATAATTACTATTCATTATACACGTAACGCCTTTATCCAATTAATCGAACTTATTAACATATAAAAGATCTAATATTTTTATAAATCAAAATAACAAAGACTAAATATATGTGCCTATTAAATATTTTAGAAATAAGAGCATAAATACTCATAATAATCATGTGGTATTAATTATTTCATATAGTCAGTATAAAAACAATTATTTCGACACAGTCCTGTTCAATACAAATAAGTACTAGCACAATGAGTTAGAATTATACCATTCTCATAAGCAAGACAATTCTATTAAAACACTGTACTACAGTTCTACGGATGGCGTACCCAATTTCATCAAAAACTATAAACAAAAAACTTATATTATATACGAATCAATAATCTGATTTTCTGTATATAAGTCAAACTTTACATAAAAAATTATCTATTATATAGAATAAAAGACAAATGCATAATATTAAATAAATAATACAGTACAAATAATGTTTATACATATTCTCATTAAAATAGAATAACAAATTTTATTAATTAATAAAATAAATACTAAAATTCAATGCACAAAAATATGACTTTTAGTATATATCCCTAACAAGCATACGTTTGTAAAACAATTATTTTTATAGTTTGTAGTATTGTATTATTTATAAAACTAAACTAAAAATAAGAGTTAGAGTCATTTTGTTCTTATTTCAAAACGTTTAATAACTATCTAAATAAAAATAACCGAATAAGTGATAAATAAATAAAAATTTCATTAAGCATTAAAAAAATATCTAGATGGTAGTACATTTATAACTATAAACCAAAATATAAATTAAATAAAAAATATTTTTTTAAAAAAAATAAAAAATATTTTTTGAAACATTTCCAAAAAATACCTTATCTGTATTTAAAACATATCCTTTGTGTATTCCCCCCATTCTGAGCGTAACCAAAACATGTCCAAAATTGAATAAGTAAAAAATTATTTTTGGATACCCATCAAGCATATTTGATACGTATTTTTGTGTGTTGGGCGGACGTATTAGTATCCAATACTTGTGCGGCACCATTTTCAAAATGTCCGCACTTCATAAATTAATTGTAAATTTAGGGACCATTAGATTCTCCTTGAATGACATCAACATTTCAATCGTTCTATGACCACAACCCTCACTGATCCATAAGATTCATAATGATTAAGCATATATATACTTGTATAGAACCTCTTTCACATTCATTAAAATAAGGAATTTTCATGTATTTATAAATCACTTGAATATCCTATTCTCTCTACTCGATTTTCAAAAGTAAGTTCTACCCAAAAGGTTTTGTAACATTTAATAGCAGAGCAACTACCGTGCTAACTGCTAAGTATAAGATTGGATGCAGCCTATTTTAGAATGAGTTGCTGCCCTTCAGTCAAAATTACGGAGGGACAACTTATAGGGTGGATTAAGACAATTTAGCTGTCAAATAACTAATAGGTGAGTAAAGTCGCCAAATGGAAAAGGGCTACCATTAGGTCAGTGTCGATCAAGTGGGGCTGCCGAACATCGACTGCGGACCATAGTGGTATGTTATAATTCTGTGCCACATCAATTAAAATAAAGAGTTTTTATGTATTTATAAGCTACCTGAGCACCTTGCTCTTATAAAACAGTATTCAGGGTGAATTCTACCCAACAAGAAGTTTGTAACAATAGCATAACTGAATTTTCCAGAAAAACACTCGACTCTTCTTTGGGACTCTTCTCCCGGTATGAACTTTAGTCCTGCCATGGTGCATGTTTAGATCTCCTTCCATAGGAGAATCATAGGATCATCACATCAAAAGCAAACAAAAACGATTGAAGACCTTTGGAAAAAACTGGTGTTAACAATAGAGGAGAAAGAGGTTTCACTCGCGGTGCACCATACCCTCATTAATGAAGAGAAGGATAAGTCGTGTCGATAGGAAAAATATTGACAAGGAAGTCTTTTAATGTGGAAGTCATGAAAACAACTTTGACAATGGCATGGAAGGCGACTAGAGGCATTCCATGCAAGACCTTAAAGGAGAACTAATTTTTATTTCAATTCAACCATATGGCTTACAAACACAGAGTTTACCAAAATGAACCATGAAACTTCGCCAACTATCTTTTAGTATTAGAGGATTCTGATGAAAAACTTTGCCCATCAGACATAGATCCCTAAAGAACATCTTTTTGGATTAGAGTCTCCCATCTACCACTATGGTATATGAATTAGGAAGTGGGATATCTAATTGGCAACAGTACGGGCACTACAGAGGATGGCATAGCTTGGGGCAATGCCTTAGAATACGGGTGAAAATTGATATCACAAAACCACTTCGAAGGGGAACGAAAATTGCTTGTGGGAAGTCCAGAAAGCTACTGGGTACACATCAAATATGAGAAATTGCCTCTCTTTTATTACCATTGCGGAGTTCTCGGACACAACAGTAAAGACTGTGAAGGAAGAATAATGTTAATGAAGGAGAGAACACAAAATGAGTTTCAGTATGGTCCTTGGATGAGACACAAGAGCATGGGTTTTCATCGGCCATTACGGAAAAAGGATAGGGATAGTGAGGAAAAGGAAGTCGACAATGAGGAAGCATCGAAGACTAATTCTACCAAAGACAACGCCTCAATAAGCTCTGAGAAATGCCTAAGCCAACAAAGATCGGGGATGCCACACTCGCCGGAATCTGTTGCAGAAGCCGCCGGAGGAGTAGATACTGATACGGTAAGATGTCCAAATTCAGTAAGACAAGAATCTGACGCAAATCTTAGAGAATCCATGAACATACTAGGGATTGATATGGGCGAGAATTGTAGAGGGAATATACGAGAAAATCATGGAGATCGGGATTTAAATAGAATGGTGACAGAATTGGAAAACTTCCCATGCATTAGGAAAGATAAGGAAAGAAATGGGCTGCTGGATCATATTTTGGCAGAACGGAAACAAGCACAACTGAGGTATGCAAGCACACATGGGTCCAATGCGATATGTGGGCCAGGGAATCTTACAAATCTAGTAAACTTAAAGCCCAGCTCTGGAGGGCAGAAGAATAAGGAACAATTGGGCGATAAAAGAGAAGTTGATGGATCTCTAAACAACAGGCTGACTGAGGAGTAAAAAGACATGCAATGGGAGGCCATCACTTTAACAGAGGATATCGGGTCCATGGGGCTAAGTGAGAAGATAGTGACTAAATCCGAAAGGCTCAGACCCAAACCTGAGACAAAGAAAGATAACTCTGGTCAGAAATCAGAAGATGGGGATTCGCAAAACAAAAGGCGCAGACCGAACTCCACCCAAGATAGGAAGCAGAAATGGAAGAAGCCAGCAAGGGAGGAGGGCAAAAGTGAATCGCAATTGAATCAAAGGTGAGGATCCAAATGCCAAGCTGGAGAAAAAAGATAGAGATGCGAAAACAACAGTGGCAGACGGGTATTCCAAAACAGGCAAGGTAAGAGATTGCATCAAGGTTTGATTTCACAAAATATCAAACGGCGGAGGCTAAAATCCATCCCCGCCGAGAATAATGAAACGTTTAAGTTGGAACTGTTAAGGGCTTAGGAACCCTCGAACAGTTCGAAGTTTGCAGCAATTGCTGAAACTTAAAGATCCCAATGTGGTTTTCATTATGGAGCCAAAGCTAACAAAACAGCAAAGCGAGAGAATTAGGGTTGAGTTAGGTTTTTCGAAAGATTTTTGGGTAGAAAGAGAAGGTCTAGCTGGAGGTTTGGGGATGATGTGGAAAAACTGCAAAGTAGTGATAAAAAGCTTCACAAAAGGCCACATTGACTGTATAATTCAGGATGAAAATGGGAGCACCAAATGGAGGTTTACTAGCTTCTATGGTAACCCCATAGCCTCTAATAGAAAATAATCATGGGAGTTGCTTAAAAGATTGAGGGGT
The DNA here is from genome assembly GCA_034768845.1 of Heliamphora exappendiculata. NCBI lineage: Eukaryota > Viridiplantae > Streptophyta > Magnoliopsida > Ericales > Sarraceniaceae > Heliamphora > Heliamphora exappendiculata. Next base: position 6,685 of record JAOTRH010058935.1, read on the forward strand.
TTAATGAACTTCTATGGATTTGTGCTGGTGATTTTAATGAAGTTTTGGCAAATTGTGAACACTACGGGCCTAGATGCAGAGCTAATAGGCAAAATGGAGATTTTAGGGATGCAATGGAACGATGTGGATTACATGATCTGGGGCGTTCTGGCAAAAAGTTCTCTTGGAGCAATGGAAGAGAAGGAACAAATCTTGTACGAGCTAAGCTGGATAGAGCAATATGCAATATGGAATGGATGAAAAAATTCCCAAATGCCAAAACAGATTACTTAGGGAACTCGGCATCAGATCATTTGGTTTTGTTTGTGGATTGTCAAGGAGGGTGAGTAGAGTTGGGAAATCACAAAAGGGGTAGAATGTACCGATTTGAACAGATGTGGTTGAGGTAAGAAGGATGTGAACAAACAGTAATGATCTGAGAATGGGAACAGGAATTGAAGGGGTAAAGAACAGAATTAACAAAATTGGTAAGGAGTTGGCATAATGGAACTGGAACTCTTTTGGGCATGTGCAAAGGAAAATCAAGAGCCTCTCGAACCAATTGGAATGGTTGATATCACAGGGGTCCGTTGCCAATGATACAACAATGGAGATTGCATTATCAAAGGAGCTGGATGAAATGTTAGAACGGGAAGAGATTATGTGGAAACAAAGAGGTCGTGTGGATTGGATGAAACTGGGCAATAGGAATACGGCATATTTTCATGCACGAGCTTCTCATAGACAAAAGAAGAATCACATAATGGGGCTGGAGGATGAGGCAGGACAATGGTAAACATCAGGAAAGAGGGTGGAAGGAATTCTTACCAGCTTCTTTAAGAACCTGTTCAGTACAGCCAACCCAAGGAGCGGGATTTCATATTCCACAATGTTCTAGAGACGCATATCAGATAATATGAATGAGTTCCTTGAGAGGAGATTTGAACCTTGGGAAATCAAAGCAGTATGCATCTGACCAAAGCCCCAGGACCTGATGGGAAACCAGCAATTTTTTTCCAAAAGTTTTAGCATTTTGTGGGAGTAGATTTAACGAATGCAGCCTTGGAAGTCCTCAACAATAATGCATCCTTAGATCAAATCAATGAGACAAATATTGTGCTAATACACAAGGTAAATATGCCAAAGAGACCAGTAGAATTCAGGCCAATCTCGTTATGCAATGTTATTTATAAGATCATTTCTAAAGTATTGGCAAATAGGATGAAAAGAGTTTTACCTGAAATAATATCAGAATCGCAATTGTTCTGGGACGGTTAATTACAGACAATTCTCTAATTGCTTTTGAGTTGTTTCACCATTTGAAGAATAAGAGGATAGGGAAAAGGGGGCAGATGGCTTTCAAATTAGACATGAGTAAAGCGTATGATAGAGTGGAATGGCCATTCCTCAAGTCGATGATGAGAAGCATGGGATTTTCAGAAAAGTGGGTTGGGTTGATAATGGAATGTGTTGGCTCAGTTAAGTATAAAGCATTGGTAAATGGAAAGTAAACGGAGGAGTTCACACCAACGAAAGGATTGCAACAAGGAGACCCTCTGTATCTGTACCTATTTCTCATTTGTGCAGAAGGGCTATCAAAGCTAATTCGGGGAGCAGAGAATGAGGAAGCAATTCGTGGGATCAGAATTGGGGCAAACGGTCCAACTATTTCACACCTACTTTTCGTCGATGATAGTTAGATCTACTGCAATGCAACGGAGAATGAGGCACACAAAATAAAAGAAATCTTAGAGAAGTATGGGGAAGCATCAGGGCTGGCTGCCAATTAGAGAAATTGGCAATATCTTTTAGCAAAAATACTTCACCGGTCTGCAGGTCAAATATAAAGAATATTTTGCGGGCCTCAGTGGTAGAAGAGCATGGGAAATACCTAGGGATACTGGCTATAATTGGGTGCTCGAAAAAAGAGATCTTCAGGAACATAAAAGATAGGGTATGGAAACTGGTACAGAATTGAAGGGGAAAATGCTATCGAAGGCAGGGAAAGAAATATTGATTATGGCTGTGGCACAATCAATCCCCACGTACCTTATGTCGATTTTCAAAATTCTAGATTCCATATGCGATGAAGTGTCAAGTCTTGTGGCTAGATGCTGGTGGGGAGGATCTGAAAATACACACAAAATGCACTGGAAAAGCTGGAAGCATATGTGTCGTTCAAAGGAGACAGGTGGGCTGGGGTTTAGAAACTTAAAAGATTTTAATCTAGCACTTCTGGCGAAGCAATGATGGAGGATCATAACATGCCCCCAATCCTTAATAAGCAAAGTTCCAAAAGCCAAATATTTCCCTAATGGGTCCTTCGAGGCAGGTGTGGGGCATAATCCATCTTTTACATGGAGAAGTATCATTAAAGGACAAGGACTACTCGTAAAAGGGTTGAGATGGAGGGCGGAAATGGTGAGCAAATTAAAATTTGGGAAGACAAATGGTTGCCCCAACCAATGACATTCAAACTTATAAGCCCAAAGCCTCAAAAGCATTTAAAAGCATGAGTGTTCATGGGTGGCGAATCTCTCCAATGAGGAATGAGGAAGTTGGAACAAGGCACTAATCGATGATATATTCCTATCTTTCGAAAGGAAAATAATCTACAGCATTCCAATTATTCCGAGAATGGCAGAAGATAGATTGGTGTGGCACTATACAAAGAGTGGTAAATACACTATATGCTCGGGATACCATTTAGCTAGGAAGCATAGTGGGGATGCAGGTGAATGCTCAGAATCCTCAACCACTAAATCTTTTTGGAAAGCACTATGGGGGCAAAGATTCCAAACAAAACAAAGATCATGTGGAGGGCATGCACAAACACTCTACCGGTGAAGGAAAACTTAGCAAATAAGAAGGTGGGAATTGGAACAAACTGTGATTCATGTGGAAATGGGAGTGAAACAGAAATACATTGCTTTCGGGATTGTTCTTTTCCCAAGCAGGAATGGTCGAATATTCGGGAATTAGCAGATTGGAAGCATATAAAAGGAAGGGGTGATTTTATGCAATGAGAGGTGGAAGTATACACAAAATATGCAAAAGAAGGATTTGAAATGTTCGTGTTGACAAATTGGTATATATGGATGAACCGGAACAATAAAATCTTTGAGAATCGAGGTAGAAAACCTGAGGAAATAGTGATTATGGCCAAAGAATTCCTGACTGAATGTAACCAAGGCTGGGAGCCTACCAACAGGTCCCCTCAAACAGGGACAATCACAAAATGGGAGCCACCGCGAAGGGAATGTTATAAAGTGAACTTTGATGGCGCACGGTGCAAAAATGGAAAAGCTTGTATCGGGGTGGTGATAAGGGACTTTAGAGGTTGGGTTATTGCCTCATGTTCAGAACAGATGAAAAGAGCAGCAGATGGTAATCACATCGAAGCCATAGGAGGAATCAAAGCGCTATAAATGGCAAAGAATTTGGGGTTGTCCAACATTAATCTGGAAGGAGATTCAATGGAAATAATAAAAGCGCTCCAGGGAAAAGACGGATATATCGTATATTGGAGTGTTCATCGAAGGAGCAAAGAAGCTAACCCGAGATTTTGGTGGTGTTAAACTTTCTCATGTTAGAAGACAAGGAAATGCAGTTGCACATGCTTTGGCAAGAATGGCCCTATAGGTGGAAGGATGTCAAACATGGCAAGAAGACTCTCATCACACCATCTATCCATTGATTGAGGCAGAAAAAACCATCTTGTAAGTTTCTTATTTGGTCTATTTCAGGGCTTTGAATCAAAAAAAAAATTGCCAGAAAAAATAATGACAGGAAGGGTGCAATTAAGTACCTTTTTGTCTAGGCAGATGGATTCGTCACTCCAGCAGTCATGGTTAACGAGGGACGAGAGATCAATGCGGGAGTTGTCTCGCCAGATGCAAGCCAAAAGAGACGACGTGAGTACACATCTTCTAACGGATGATGTTCTTGCACATGCCTCCATTACGTTCTCAGTGCCCTTCACTTCTATATCAGCCATGGATTTCTAACAACCCACCCACAAAAAAATAAAAACCCTTATAAATGAAGAGTGAATTATATATGGTAGAAAAGACTTCAGGCCAATTTGACATTTTTTTTTCCAGAGATAAAAACATAAATGCAATACAACATGAAAAATGTTAATTAGGCCTTGTGGCCTTACTATTTTTTTTCCCATTGATAGTGTCGTGTTTATGTTGCATGATTGAAATTAATAATTTATAAAATAAAAAATTATTAATTTTTTATTTCTAATTATTAATAATACAATAATAGCAGGTGCGAATTATTTCTCTTATTATTTTACAATAAAAATAACTTAATAATTTTTATTTAATTCTTTATTTCATTCTAACAAATGTGGATTAAATTTTTGACCGTATATATAATCTTATCTATAATTCCTTAATATATATAAAAAAATATATGATAAAATCTAATATTATTAATCGTTTCTATTATATCCAATTATATTTGGAATAACAAATAAGAAATCGGAGTCCATTGGTCACTATTTAATAAACAAATAATGTATTGGTACAGAATATATTAAACTCTCTAAAAATGATATTTTTATTAAAAATAAAATTCACATATACTTAGTAAGCAGTGTTCAATGGACATAATTCAACCGGACAGATACAATATTAATATTTATAGTTATATGAGATCACTTAAAAGTTAATTTTTTTTTGTCAAAAAAGATCAATTTTTAAGTCATATTGCTCGGTTTATTAAAAAGTCAATTGAATTTTTTCATCTCTTTTCTAAGAAAAGAAAATTATATACATCTCAAATACTTTAATTTTTTTAAAACTATAATTACTATAATATTTTTAATTAAAAAAATTAACCATTTTCACACAAAAAAATATCGTGTTAATATACCAAGTACTATAACTTAAAAATAAAAAATAAAAAAATATTATATATTTTAATAAAAAGCAAAAAAATAAAATAATTACTATAAAAAATTATCTCAAACACTATAATTTTTTTTATTTTTTTATTTCTAAAAAAGTTAAATCTCTTGAAAATCAAATTTTTTAGACATCCCAAATAGGAGCACCTGGGTGTTTGATTTCCCAAAAAAATTTAACTTTTTTACAAAAAAAAAAATAAAGCTTTTGAGCCATATTGTTTAGTTTTCTAAAAAAACCAACTAACACTTTTTTCATCTCTAATATAAGAAAAAAGCATATACACATTTTAAATACCTTAACTTTTTTTGAACTATAATACCATTAATTAAAAAAGTTAACTCCCTTCACAAAAATATAAAAAAACTGTGCCATATCATAAATACTACAACTTAAAAACAAGAAGATATATTAAATATTTTAATAAAAAATAAAAAAATTATTATAAAAAGTTATTCCAAGCACCATAATTTCTTTTACTAAATATTTTAAAAATAAAATATTTTAGTCATTTCAAAAACATGCCCACACTCGGCAGAATAGAAAGGCTTATCGGAAAAGCCCCATTTTGTGTAACTCAAGTTGTGTAAATTTTTGAATAACTATTTTATTTTTATTTAATTTTTTAATACCAAAAACATTCACATTTGGTTTTATTTATTAATTTTTTTTTCTATTACCTAATTTAAAAATTATAACTACTTACACTTTTAAAATTGTATTATTTTACTATATAATTTTTAAAAATTATTTTAATTCTTAAATATATATTTACACACGCATACTCGAGTCAATCACTAATTCTAATAAATAAGCACCACTTGTTTGAAATATGCGACCTAATGTTGTCCATTGGAGACTAAGCGACTTATTAGCATTTGACAATTGAATAAATCTTAGAGCAATAATAATGAAAGTGAGTGCTCTCAAGTTTATATATTCATTTATTCAAACATGTCCCTATACTAATCTCTTAAGTGCTGTTAAAAGATAAGAACAAATTGATCAATTGAAGAAAAAATCAAAAATTACAACTAAAAAAGTTTGCACTACCAATCAACATCACTGAAATAAGCTAAAAACTAGTCCTATGCCAAAATGAAATTGACATATTGAAAAATCAATTTTCTAAAAAATTAGTAAATTTTCTAAAAAATTTAGATCAAATAAGGCATAAAAATGGGCTCAACAAAGGTAGCATTTAAATCACAAGAAAGAGCAACGGATTGAATCATCGTTCTTTTCAAGGGGAGGAAAAAGATCTCCATATAAATGTATAAGATGCACACATCAATAAAATTCAAAACCAAAAATACTACCTATCATGAAATCAAATTCAAAAAATTATTCAAAATTCAAAATAAATAATACAATTTCAACTGCATGTGTGCAGAATACGTTGCACTTTAAGGGCATGTTTGTTGTGAAGAATTAAAGTATTGGATTGAATTATTAAATTGAATCTTATGTTTGGATACAAACTAGAGCTCTGGACTAGTAATTCGAAAGGAACATGGTACCCTATGGATGTAGGATAACTTAGTTCGGGGGGAGGAGGTGAAATTTATTAGCCGGGGATTAAAGGAGAATATAATAGAATGAAAAATGACATTTCTACCATTTGCAATATTTATACCCAGTAACTAATCTTTGCTATGAATTGACTAAATGGACTACGTGCAGATAGCATTTATGAATTAGATTATATATATATATATATATATATATTCAAAATATATATGTGATTGTAATTTTAGATTATATATTTTTGGTGTATCTCCATATAAATATCCATTTATTGTCATAAAAAACAAATCTGGTCTATGTATAAGAATTGTATATCTAAATCTATATCCATTGAATTTTATATATACTTCTATATTTGATGGTATTTTATATTTGTCAATTTATCTATAAACAATTAGCGTAAAATGATCGCGCTTAATGATTAAATTTTGATATTACATATTATGTTATTTTATGTGTAATATTTATGATATTTAATATATTTATTTTTTTATTTTTTTTACACATTTTATTTGATGTTTAGTTATATAAATACCAAAACATAAGATGACCTCAGGATTTATATTGTCTTAGTAAATGTCATTGGGTTGGTTTTTGGAAATAAATATATATTTGGAATTTATTTTTAAGTTGTGGATACTATAGTTTGCTTTTCCTTCTCATTATGCAAGGTCATTTTACACAAAAAAAAAAAACAAAAACAAAACAAAAACAAAAAAGAAGTTATAGCACTGGTAATATAGTAAAAAAGGTATAATTGTCATTACATATTAATATGAGATAGGAAGAATTTTTAATCCCAAGAGATAACCAAACATAAGAATTGACAAAAAAGGACTAAGCAATCCAATAGACATATTGTCTCAGGATTACTAAGTATGGAATTGTTAATTATTCTTACTCCTCTCCTTTAAAACAAACGTACCCTAAGTGATACGTCACACTCTTATCTACATCATTATAAATTTAAAACTTGAACCATTTTGGTTTAAAAGAAAGATTTGTTAGTGCAGTAACTTGCTGACATTGTGTACATTGTGTTTTTAGTACTATTCATCAGTTGACAAGGATATGATGGCTGTTTTAGTGATTTATCCTACTCTTAATTTCCATTTTATGCATCCTTCATTTCACCAAGAAAAAGGAAAAGAAAAAAAACAAAAACAATTAAAGGCTACTTGTTAACTAGTAATTTGTATAGATTTCGAGTGTGCCATATAACCTCATGTGCACGGTACAAATTGTTTGAGCTTGTTCGGCACAATCAGGATTAGGTGAACTGACCATATACTGATAACCCCGAACAGAGTATGGACTGGACTCCTTATCTTTCGAATTCGCTGGATGCTTCTTATTCCACCGCTAAACACCTGCAACAACTAAGAACACTGTTAGCCCCTACCGGCCGGTTATGGCCGGAAGGCACTCCGACGCTCAAGTTAGATATCTCTCTGAGAGGTTTCTAAGCAAGAGTTTTGGGGTTAAGAATTACCTACCTAGTGGTTTGGGGGTGCCTATCTTTATATAGGGATCAGGAATAATTGAGGCTGAATCCTCTTAGGATCCTACCTCCTATTAGTAAGAAATTGTTTCGTATCCTGTAAATGTGATTTGTTTCTATCCATCTTGTAGATTTGTTTACATCCTGTCGTCCTGATATTGATTTGTTCTCGTCTTGTATATCTGATCAAATCGTGTACAATATGAAAATTATTCCTTCCATTGAAGGAATAATTATTCCTCCAATTATTCGGGCTGGGCCTTAGGCCCATAGTTTTTGTCCACCCTCAACTACCCCCAGCTCTAGTTATTGTTCGGCTATACTGCTTGGCGATGGACCAGAGCTTTGAATTCTTGCTTGATTGTCAGCCTAGGTTGCTCGGTGAATACCCAGTCACTCATTTCTTGATACGTGCTGAGTATCTAGGGTAACAAGGGGTACGGCATTGTTCGGAGACATCTATTCGGTTCTCCAAGTGATGGTTCTACTCCCAGGTCTCTTGAGGTGCCCTCATGAATAACGATGGCTGGTCTCGAGCCTTGTGTTGGGTGACGTAGTGCGCCCTGGTTGGCATGCGGAGGCGGTGGCAGACTTCAATCAATGATTTGTTCACTTTGTTCCAAACGTACGACGCATTGAATGCGCCTATCTTTTGGGACGACGGGTATAAAAGCCAATCGTGTTACTGTTTCCATCTTTTTTCACCGTTTCGGCGAACTCAAAAAATACCCCTCCGGCGAAGCATTTCCCAGAATTCGACGGCTAAAAATGATTTTCAGAGGCTCGTAAGCGTCCTTTCTCCTTTTTCACTACTCCTTCTTGTGCTTTGAGATTAGTTTGCCTTCATTTTCTCATATCTTCTTCTTCTCTTTTTCCTCTTCCTCTTTTTTTTCTTATTTAAATGGGAAAACTAAGAAAGCTGGTATCGACGCTGGCAGCCATGGAGGTTTTTCGATGTCGGTACCAGATTCCGGATGATGTCGGCCTCACTCTAGCCAATGCTGGTGACTCGCGCGAGGAGAACTGGGAAAAGCTCCTGCTCCCACTTGTAGCCATAGTGGAGGGGGAGTTCGGTTCCCTCTTCACTCCCTGCTTCGCCGAGTTCTTCGGCATTACTGAGTTAGTCCCATGCAGGTCTTCTCTAACGTGTTTAGAGTAGTCATGGGAACTGTAGAACTAAACCGTATTCTGGGTACCAACCTTGGTATCTGGGATATTGTTTACTGCTACAACATGGTTAAACATCCATCCAGATCGTATTACCTCAAGGCTAAGAGAGTAGCCGAGAAGCTGGTGATCGAACTTCTTGATTTCGGCAAGGACATAGATGACGACTTCGTCTATGTGACTTGAAATTTTGCGTTCGGCTCTGGAGAGGTACAAGATATCTTCACCGTCCCCCGGAAGCACGGTCTTGGGCCTGGTAGTTATGCTCGTTACCTGTTTGGTTTTATGTTTTATCCATTACTGGTCTTTCCTTGTTCTGACAATCTTGTGCTTTTGCTTTCTGTTTGGCACAGGTGAGGTTGCAAATAGTTGAGCTCGAGGTCCCCTCCCTGGGGTACATCTTGAGAACCTAGCCAAGGTTTGGGCCTACTAGGGGTTACCATAGCAAAGAGGATTGGGCAGAGCTGCTCATATCCTTTTAAAGTATATTCCTACATACAGGAGTTTCATCAGGCCGAGCACATTAGGCGTCCAAATTGCCAGTCTAGCATCCGAGCCTGTGGACGTCTCCGAAGCGGTGGTCCTCCCTTTCACCCGAGCAGAGAGGTCGGTTACAGTTGCTCAGCCCCCTTTCCTTCTTGACAGGCCAGAGCCTTCGTCCCCGGATTACATAATCTCCATCTCCTCCGCGTCTTCTTCATCTGTCAATTTCTCAGTCTTTGAAGAAATAGCCGAAATGGTACAAAAGAAAGCTCCCACCGTTGACCTCAGCAAGTTCCTCACCCTTTGGGGGCCGAAGAGGAAGGTTACCGCATTTGAGAAGCCTTCGGCTGATCTTGCCGCCGAACTGGCGAAGGAGGCGGCTCCTATCTCCAAAGCTACATCCCAACCCCCCTTGAAGAGGCTAAAGAAGGTCGAGGGCACCCCTTCGAAGGATCAAGTGAAAGAGAAGGAGAAGGAGAAGGAAAAAGAGAGAAGAGAGGGAGAGAAGAGAGATTAGAGAAGGGGAAGGCTATAGTGGAACAGCCCAGCGAGGTAGAGCTATGGTCACCCGGTCTCATGAGGGCTGATCGAATGATCACAGTCGAAGACAAGGCGAAATCCCCGGACATCGCATTCGTTCTGTCCAAAGCCTTGTTACTTCCAGCTGATATGGAGGAGGCTAGGAAGCTTCCTCACGAGCAGCTGGTGAAATCCTCAGTCCGCCACTCGGTTCAGGTATTACCCTGGAACACCATCTTTCATCAATTCGGTCCTTTTGTCTTTCGCTTTATGTTTCTTTTTGTGACTGACGCTCTTCCTCTTTGGAGAGCCTTTAACGTCTGATGGTAATGGTTGAGCGGGTTGAGGCGTAAGAGGCTAAGCTGACCAAGCTTTTCCATGCCAACTCCAAGTACCTCCAGCAAATTGAGAAGCTGGAAGGTAGCCTTCGGGAGAAGACGCAGGGCGCCGATGCTGCTCGGGCAAGGGTCTCCGAGCTTGAAGTTCAAGAAACTGCCTTAAAGAGGCAACTTAAGGAGATGGGGGAGTCCTTGGCCAATACTGTCATTGCCTTAGGGGAGACCGAAGTCGAGCTGGCCCATTCTAAGGAGGAGGCTTCTAAGGCTTATTCGACGGGGGTTGCTGAGGCAACCGAAGACTACAAGGCACAGATCCCAAGACTTCAAGATATCATCTTTGGCTTTGCTTGGGAGGCCACCCTCAAAGCTGCCGGGGTTGAGGAATCCTCCCCCTTATACAAGGACGTCCCTTTGCTGAGCAAGCAGGCGGCGGAGGAGGAGGAAGGAATAGTTGGGGCAACTGAGGCTGGCACCGCTGAAGCTGCCATTCAGGGAAATGCTGAGGCAGAGGTGGCTGCGCCCGTAGCCAATGAGGAGGTCGGAACCCCAGCAGAAACCACTGATGATTTTTTGGCCGCCCCCTGAAGGCTTCTATCTTCTTTTCCTTTATCTATTTTTGTACTGCCCTTTAGGGCCTTTCTTGTAGCTTCGAGGGTTTCAGACCTTCTTTTGTTAATGAGAAGAACTCTTTGCTTTAGTCTTTCTTTCTATATTTGCATTGTCCCTGACTGACTTTCGTACTGACGGCCCCAGTAATTCGGACATACTTCAACACTTAGCATTTCAAGCTTAACTAAAAAATACTTAATTATCCAAGTGTGGGATCATCATTCATACTAAGGGCTAGTTCGGATAATTTTCAAAAAAAATTTAAGGCACCATGAATCATAAGAATGGGATTAATTTCCATTCTTAGGGACTAAATGAGTTCGGATGAACATCGAACTTAGCCAATTTAGGCTTAATCTTCCTAAGTATGGAATTACCATCTATACTAAGGGCTTGAGTAGTTCGGATAGACTTCGAACTTGGCTTTTTTAGGCTCAAACATCTTAGGTAGAGGATTACCATCCACACTAAACGCTTAAATAGTTCAGATGAACTCCGAACTTGGCCTTTTTAGGCTCAAACATCATAGGTATAGGATTACCATCCATACTAGGGGCTTAAATAGTTCGGATAAACTTCGAACTTAGCCTTTTTAGGCTTAATCATCCTTAGTATGGGATTAACGTTCATACTAAGCGAATAAGTTATTCGGATAAATATCGAACTTAGGCTGCTGAAGAAGTTCGCTGTGCTGGCCCTATGCTTGCCTTGCCGTATTGGGTGTATGCCCTCCAAGTTTTTGTCAATGATGCCAATTGATAAAAATTTCACGAGTGAAGAGGAAAAGCTCATGCCGAACGCCGGCGTTTTATTATAAATGTTAGAAATAGGCAACCCAAGAGGGGGGGAGAATTGGGTTTCTTTGCTAGCGGTAGAGATTTAAAAAACTTTTCTGAAAATTTTTTAATATCTTACAGAAACTAGATATGCAATTAAGAAATTAATGCAAGAATTAAAAGTAGAGGAAAAGAGATACAAAACCAGACACCGGGATTTATAGTGGTTCGGCTTGAACTTTGCCTACGTCCACTCCTCAAGATCTC
>JAOTRH010058946.1:0-18768 GCA_034768845.1 Heliamphora exappendiculata
CTTGCCGTGCATCCAGGAGGCACGAAGATGTACCATGACCTTCGTCGTCAGTTTTGTTGGACAGGGATGAAGAGAGATGTGATCCAGTTTGTTTCCCGATGCCTCACCTACCAGCAGGTAAAGGCAGAATACCAGAAACCGGCTGGGTTGCTACAGTCGTTGCCTATATTAGAGTGGAAGTTGGAGCATGTCATGATGGACTTTGTGTCAGGGCTTCCTCGGTCACCTAGGGGACACGATGCCGTGTGGGTTGTGGTTGATAGGTTGACGAAGTCTGCACATGTTCTCCCCATCCGAGTGAGGGATTTGGTGGAACGATTGAGTAGCTTGTACGTTAGGGAGGTAGTCAAATTGCACGGAGTGCCAGTATCTATTGTTTCAAACCGAGATCCGCGATTCACTTTGCACTTTTGGCAGAGTTTGCAGGAGGCATTGGGGACAAACTTGATGTTTAGTACTGCTTTTCACCCCCAAAGGGATGGCCAGTCAGAGAGGACCATACAGATTCTAGAGGATATGCTGAGCGCTTGTGTCCTTGACTTAAGAGGTTCATGGGAGGATCATCTACCTTTAGCAGAGTTTACATACAATAACAGCTATCAGTCCAGTATTGGGATGGCACCGTATGAGGCTTTGTATGGTAGACCGTGTAGATCACCCATATGTTGGACAGATGTGGGAGAGACCACAGTCTTGGGACCAGACATGGTACGGGAGACGACAGAGAAGGTTGCTGTGATACGTCAGCGCCTACTGACAGCGCAGAGTCACCAGAAGAGTTACGCAGACCAGAGGAGGCGACCTTTGGAGTTTACAGTGGGGGATCATGTGTTTCTGAAGGTCTCGCCACGTAGAGGTTTGATGAGTTTTGGTCGTAGCGAGAAGCTATCGCCTTGCTTCATTAGACCATTTGAGATTCTTGACAGAGTTGGAGAGCTTGCTTATCGTTTGGCTTTGCCACTTATGTTAGCATCTGTGCATAATGTATTCCACGTTTCTATGCTTCGGAGGTACGAGTCTGATCCTTCTCATGTGTTAGATTGGGCAGAGCTACAGATTGATGAGGATGTCACTTATGAGGAACATCCAGTGAGGATTCTTGATACAAAGGAACGGGTATTGCAGGACAGGACTATTGTGTATGTCAAGGTCTTATGGCATCATAACGGGGCTAAGGAAGCTACATGGGAGCTTGAGTCTGAGATGCATGCTAGATACCCAGACCTTTTTACCTTGTGACCTTGTCGTGAATTTCGAGGACGAAATTTCTTAAAGGGGGGAGAGTTGTGAAACCCGGACCTGTCTCTTTTTGAGACCTATATGAAAATGTTGTGTTTTGCATATAATTGTTCGATGTATGATTTATTCGGTTTGATGCATGTTTATCTGAGCATGCGGGGTCGGTTCTCGGGATTGTAGAGAGTTGCCGTGCGAATTTTTAAATAAAAAAAAAAGATATTTTGGAGGCCTTTAAATATCGAAACTTAGATATTTTCTAAATAGATATTCTGAAAACTTAACTTCTAAGTTTCCTCTAATTTTCTCTCTTCCTTCTCTCTAACTTCTCGGGGTCCTGGAGCTTGGTTTTTGACGGACCATCTACTGATCCTTAGTATCAGCATCGAGGGCGTCGCATCCATCTAGTCAGAATTTGATTCTGATGAAGCTCGGATTTATACGTGGATCGAGACGTCGGGGTTTTGACCCAATGAGATAGGATTTCAGATTCTACGATTGTATGAGGGATATATATATGTAATCTTATGTTGTTTCACTATTTAAAAACGTATGAAAAGATGATTTGTGTTTTAGATCCAGTTTTGGGTTAAAACTGTTTTTTGGCATTTGGTTGGATGAAATCGAAAGAGGGGTGTTCCTTTCGAGGTTTTATGATAGCCTTGAGCCCAGTTATGCTTCTAGGTATCAAACATTTGTTTTTGAGTCTTGATTTGAGATTTGGAAACCAAAACCGTAGCTGAAAACATGATCTGGGCTGGTTCAGTCGACTGAACCCATGAGTTTAGTCGACTGGATCATCATGTGGGAGGTTCAGTCGACTGGACCTGGGAGGTCAGTCGACTGAAATGGCTTTTGTTTTGGGTTCTCATTTTTAGTGTGTTTTTCAGTCGAATGGAGGGTGAGTTCAGTCGACTGAACCTGGATTTTTTTGGAAAATGATGTGTTTTGGTTCAAGCTTTCCTTGTACGATGTTTATCTGAGGTTTTTATGAGATTCTATGGTTTTAGAAAAAGGTTACCAGAAGTTTTCAAAAGATGGTTTGAAAACGGAGTTTTGGCAAAACGTTTTGATGGAGATATGTGTTTACATGTTTTTGTTTGATCTCCATAGTTTATGGATTGGATCACATATATATACATGTGTTGTATATCTGCTTTGTGTGTTTGTTTGAAATGTTTTTCATAGATGTACCGGGACAATGGGTTTGTGTGTGGGCTTCCGTTGCTCCTTGGTGAAAGTCCAGAAACGTGCGCAGAGTAGGTACCTATGTGCCTTCGGGTTAGTCCCCGTAAACGAGGTGGTTGGGTGCTTAGTGCCCTCGGGCTGTGGTCTCGTAACCTAAGTGGTTATCAGGTGCTTAGTGCCTTTGGGGGAAGTCCCGTAAACTAAGTTTTACATTGTCGTAATTCCGTATAGAACTTGTAATTATCTAGCTGAACTTCAGTGGTTCAAGACTAGGATAAGGGGCAGGAGTCTATAGCGGTTACCTTGTCTGGTGTGGCAGAGTCGGTACATAGAATCTCATTTATCTTGTCTCCTCAATTGATTGTTGTCCCGAGTGGAGAATGTTGTTTTACTGATTTTCCTTAACTGTGGCTTGATAACTCTCAGGTTTATATGCATAGTTTCAATGATGAAAATGATAGTTTTCGGATGAAAAACTGGTGATTTTTGTGAGAAAACCGTGTTGACTTTTGTGGTCAAGCTAGCTCCCACTATATGATTGCATATCCTACTTTATAGCTTTATAGTCTGTTCTTATTGAGCTTTGGCTCACGTGGTGGGTTTTTCTGAAAACTTTTTCAGGTGGACGTGAGGAGATGACCTAGATGCCCGTTGAGATGGAAGACTAGTTGTAGTTTCTCTTGTTTTGTGCATATACCTCGACATGTGATGCCTGTTTCATGATGCAGGTTTTGTACGCCTTTTGGCGATATACTTATTCATGTATGGGATTGCATGATTTACAGTTTTATGAGAGTTGAACTGTGGGGATATTTATTCAAACGTTGACTTTGATTTCTAATTGTAAAACCTATTTTCTTAAA
Source organism: Heliamphora exappendiculata (assembly GCA_034768845.1). Lineage (NCBI taxonomy): Eukaryota > Viridiplantae > Streptophyta > Magnoliopsida > Ericales > Sarraceniaceae > Heliamphora > Heliamphora exappendiculata. Next base: position 3,288 of record JAOTRH010058946.1, read on the forward strand.
TGGGTGTTTGATGAGTTTTTGCGTGAGCCGGATGTTTCGGGCGTGATAATTTATTTGTAAAATGACCAATCTTGCCACATTTTCAGTAAGATTTATCATTACTTGCTGATACTTGATTTGTCGATCTTTGATTTTTATTAGACTTTTTATAATTGGATGTTTTTTGATATTTAGTATTTTATCTTTTATATGTTTTATACGGTTTATAAGGACGATCATATTTTTTATATTTGGGTTTATATTTATATTTAGACTTATACCGATTATATTTATGTGATTTTCTTTTCTTAATCTTTTTATCTTCATCAAGAGGAGATTTAATAGTATTATATCCAAATTGATAGCAAAATTGACTAAGTTCTGTTTTTCCTAATCGTTTTTCTTTTTTTAATTGGTTTTTTAATTTTATGTCATTACATAATACTAATCTTTCTGCACATATTTCTGATATTAATTCTCCATATGTATATTGATGATAATGGATTAAACCTTAATTTTTATTTCTGATATGAGTTTTTACTTTTTCAGCAAATAATGTGGGAAGACCAACAATAAACCGTTCTTTCCAAAAATCTTGATTTGCATCATCACATTGATATAACTTGGATAAAAATACATCTTTATACCATCTAAAATGGGTTAAGGTTGGACATCTTAAATTGATTAATAATTCTTTACATCTTTCAAGGACAATTTGTGTATTTCTAACAAAATGCTAAATTATTGATGTAATAAGAATTGTAATAATATCACTTACTGGAAGACCATTTTCTTCAATAGTCAAACCATTTTTATTTATTTTTACTGATGTTAAAATTCTTAATTTTTGTTCATCATTTAAATAATTATTCCACCATCCTTTAAGTTGGTCGAAAAATCCTGCTATTAATAATTCTCCTACGGAGGCATCATTATTAGAGAAATTATGAGATAATGTCGCATTAGCAGCCATCATCATATGTTGGCCCATTTCAATTATTTGATAATCTATTTTACCATCAAGATTCCATTCCATTAAATTTGTTCCATTAAAGGCTATGGAATATGGTTTTTCTTCGATTCGTAAATTAATAGGTGTTAGTCTTGGATAATAATTTTTTATAGGAGATTTTGGAGTTATATATGTTTCTTGAATTTCATTAGGTGTTTCTTGAAATTGTGAATATAAATTTTGTAATTATTTTTCTTCATAATATTCTAGAACATGTATAGATTTATTATCTTCTTTTATAAAAGTAGATGTTGAAGCTTGTGTTGTTTGGGATTGTAATGATTTTTGTAATTGTTCAAAAAATTCTTGTTAAGGATTTTGTAATTTATATTTAGGTATAGGTAAAGGTTTAATTGTGGAGGGTGTAGATGTAGGTATAGTTGTAGGTATAAATTTTGGAGAAGTTGGAGTAACAGCTTTAGCATCTAGATTTTTTACTAAATGATAAATAGCATCTAATTTAGTATGTAATTTATTGGTGACTTGGGGAGAATTTTTCATGGCTTGAAGAGAGGTTTCAATACGAGTACCTTGTTCTCCCAGGGTTTGGAGATAAGTATTCGTATAGTTTAACTGATGGGAAAGATTTTGATCAGATTCAACATAAGGTCTTGCTATATATTTTGGATCATGTTAATCGTTAATCACACGCAAGTAATATAATCAAATAAAATATATCAAACACAATACACAAGACAAAAGATAATTTTATTGATAAGAGAAACTTACATAATTTAGAAGATGATGATAGGAGGCTTTTACAGAGAATGATTTTAGAAGAAAGGAACACAAGACAAAAGATAGAAAAAAAAAGAGACTATAGAAGGAGAATATGAAAGAAGAGTATGAGGAACAACCCTCCTCAGTGAGTCAATTTATAAGCGGAGAGTAGGCTCCGGATATGAAAAACATTACAAATTACAAAAGGAATAGGAAAAACATAATAATTACTTTTAGACTACTGTTTACAAAAGACCATAATGAAACCCTATTCCCCATTATACCTCTTGAAGAAAAGGATTATCAATTGGTGAGATCAAAGAGAGATAAGGAGAAGCCTGTGGCGATTGACCAATTAATCAAAAAATATCTTCCACCTAAATTGTTTTATTTATCAGATATTGGAGCCTCAAATCGCCTATATTTTGAAACTATTTTATTAGAAACAGGATCTATTAAAATACAACACAATAGTAATGATGACGAAAAAACCGTTAATTTTTCTAAATGTGTGATTCAAAAAATTATTTCTAAAAATGAATAGAGTCGAGGTGACAATTTCAATAAAACTTTTAAAAATGATACTATTCGCCCCAAAACTTATAATTTTTATGATTATCAAAAAGCTTTTCATAATCTTTTTTATTTGCAAAATGATGCCATGAAACATTCATGGTTTATTAAATTTTGCAACAATTTTGAATCTCCTCTACCATATTGGATCCACATTTGGTGGCAACAATTTGGTTCTCATCCAAATATTCTTCCATCTCCATTAAAGGAATCCTATGAGCATTATGTCAAATACATCAATCCTTTAAATCCCTCATTGCTCCATTTTTATGCGAATTTCTCACTTCCTTGGTTGCTCCAATGGAAGTTCACCATTTCTGTTGCCAATTCAATTCCTTACCTCTCTAGCGAATTTGCCCCTCGCTGATGGGATAAATTTGAAATCCCCAAAGAGTATTATCCCGATACTCTTAAAAAATTTTATTTGAAAAAAATTGCTCAAAAGAATGCTCAAAGGAATAAAGAATTTGAAACTCGTAAAGCGTCATATGCCTCTAAAATTGCTTCTTCATCATCTCCTAAATCTGTAACCTCTGATTCCTCTGATTTTGTCAATGTTAATATTTCTACCATTAAATCCAAATTTCTTTCTAAAAATCCATCTTTGATTTTGTCTAAAGATGCTTTGAAAAAAGCACTTCTTAAAGAGCTCAATTCTCAACTTGAATATGATGATCTCTTAGGAGATTTGCTCTCTGAACCCATCAGTTCTCAATCTAATGAAGATGTTTGTTTTGGTGTTAATTTTGATACTCAGTCTTTATGACTATTTGATAAGTCCTTTGATCCCTTAATACTCTCTATATATCATAAACATCCATTTTATCATCTGTCATATCCATCCTTAAATGATTCCCATCCATTAACTAAGTCAAAAGATACAATCAGTGGTCCTAAAAGAGATTCTCTTTTTATAAAGTTGATGCCTGTTGTCTGCCATACCTTCCAAAGAAGGTCCAAAATTTTCAAACGTGCTTAAACAGTTATGATTCCCCGACAAAGTGAACAGTGTAAAGTTGTACAATAACTCCACTCGTGGATCAACAGTTCCCAACAGTTCCACTATTCATAGCGGATTCCACTATAGTATTCTAACAAATCACTATGTAGGAACAGTGTAGCATCGAAAGATGATTCGTCTTTTGTAAACAGTAGTCTAAAAGTAATTATTATGTTTTTCCTATTCCTTTTGTAATTTATAATGTTTTTCATGTCCAGAGCCTTCTCTCCACTTATAAATTGACTCACTGAGGAGGGTTGTTCCTCAGACTCTTCTTTCATATTCTCCTTCTATATTCTCTTTCTTTTCTATCTTTTGTCTTGTGTTCATTTCTTCTAAAATCATTATCTGTAAAAGCCTCCTGTCATCATCTTTTAAATTGTGTAAGTTTCTCTTATCAATAAAATTATCTTTTGTCTTGTGTATTATGTTTGATTTATTTTATTTGATTATATTATTTGTGTGTGATTAACAATTAACAAGATCCAAAGTATATATCTTGGCCTGGTAATGGTATCAGAGCCTTGTGTTGTGTTTTAAATGTGCAGTAATATCTCATTATATTTCGAGAAAACCACGAAAGGCAAGAAGTTTGGAGCAGTGGTGAATAAGTCTCCGTGGGTGTCTGTAAAGCCGAGGTATACTCGTCATATTGACTAATTGCATTGCATAATTAATTCACATAATATGGCTATGATTATAAGATCATTCTCACATATACTCTTTGGTGAAGGTTCATCTAGATCTCTACAAATAGTTAATCAAAGTGAAATTGATGTAGAAAATATGAAATATTTTTTAACAAATTGGTTAATGTCTAAAAAGAATATAAATGACTTTATGATAAAATATTTGAATTAAAACAAATTTATAAAATTTAAACTGTTGAAAATTTTTTACCTGTTACTAATCAATATCAAACTTTTCAATTATTAGATCCTAATCTTATTAGAAAATTTCAGCAAAAAGAATTTAATTTTTTACATTTAGAATTAGTACAAGTTAGAATAAAACCTATGACTCGTTTAAATTTAAATAAATCTGTAATATGCTCATTAGTTAATTTACGCCATAATTCTTATTCTGATGCATTATTAGGTACTCTACTAAAACTAGTCTAGTACATGGTCCTGTATATTTTGAATATTTTCCTAATTTTGATGTGAGACCATGTACCGTTTCATTTTCATATTTATGCATATTTGGTGTTTTGTACACGTATTGGCGTTTTCGCCTTAATATGCTTATATGAGTTATGATGCATGTTTTGGATAATCAGAGTATACGGGGTTGGTCCCGGGGGCTGCGGGGTGTTACGGTGCTAATTTTAAAAATTAAAAAAAAAATATTTTGGAGGCCTATAAATATCTGGAGTTAGATATTTTCAAAATATATTTTGAAAACTTAACTTCTAAGTTTTCTCATTTTTCTCTCTGCCTTCTCTCTAACTTCTCGGGGGCCCAGGGCTCGGTTTTCAACGATCCAACAATGGATCCTTGCTATTGGCATCGTGGTTTACGCATCCATCCGGATGGATTTTGATTCTAACGAAGCTTGGATTTGCATGTGGATCTAAGCGTCGGGTTTTTGACCCAACGAGGTAGGATCTCAGATTCTACTGCTGTATAAGGGTGTCATATTTAATCTTGTATTATTTCACCGTTTAAAAATGCATGAAATGTGATTTTATGTTTTAGATATGATTTTTGATTTAAAACTATTTTTCGGCGTTCTTGGTGGATAAAAGTAAGTTTTGAGGGTTTTCTTTCGAGGTTGTGGTGCAAGGCTTGGGCGTGTTGAGCTATGAGAGTATTTAATGAGTGTTTGATGGGTGTTTGGAGGTTCGATTTGAGTTTTAGGAGCAAAAAATCAGTGAACCCATAGCTCAAAATAAAATCTGGGAAAGTTAAGTCGACTGAACCTTGGAGGTCAGTTGGTCGGATCTTGCTTTGGGCAGTTCAGTCGACTGGACCAGGAGGGTCAGTCGACTGAAATTACTTCTGTTTTCGGTTCTCTTTTTCAAAGAGTTTTTTAGTCGACTAGGGGCTTGGGCCCGTTGACTAGGGTCCTGTCTGGGCTGTTGGTGTTGGTTTTTGATGTTTCATGTGGTTTGTTTGGCAAAGGATGGTTTATAAAATGAGTTTTTATGAAAACTGTTGGGAGAAACATGTTTATTGGAGGTTTGGAGCTAACGCTAAGGGTTGAGGCTCGCTTTCTAAAACGTTTACATGAAAATATGATTTTACATCCTTTGGTTTGATCTACATGGCTTCATAGATTAGATCTCTTGCTTATACATGCATTACATAACTACTTTTGGGGAAAATATTTTGAAAATGTTTTATATTGATCTCCTGGTGAGGGATGGATCTACATACATGTATAATGTACCGATTTGAGAAATGTTTTAAGAAGATTATCTAGATGTACCGGGATGACGTGTATGTGGCACAAGTTGCCCTCGGTGTAAGTCCAGAAACGTGCGCAGCGTAGGTACTCAGGTCCTTCTAGTTAGTCCCTGTAAACTGAGACGGTCGGGTGCTCAGATCCCTCGGGTGTCGTGCCCATAGATTAAGTGGTTGGTTATGGTGCTCCGTATAGAACCTGCGTGTATCTAGGCGGTCCCACGATATCTGGGAGTTAGATACTAGACAGGATCTATAGTTGTGACCTCTATCCCCATGTGATGGAGTCGGTACATAGGATCTTATTCTTCTTTTCTGCGATGGTACATTCCGTGTGGGAATGATGTTTTGATTACTGTTTTTCCTTAACCGTGGTTGGTTATTTGCAACATTTGCATCACATGGTTTTAAAGATGAAAACAAGGGGTTTTATGTTAGTAAAACCGTTTTGGGACACTTGTGTGGTCTGATGGGAAAACTTGAGGGTTTTAGATGGAAGACCTGTTTTGGTTTTGTGGTTGAGTTCGCTCCCACTATATGATTGCATATTCTTGCTTTAGAACTTATTATTTGTTTCGATTGGGCTTCGGCTCACGGGTGAAAATTTTTTGTAAAACCATTTTCAGATGATGATGTAGATGAGGTATAGCTTGGTGGTGCCCGCGGTGGCAGAAGACTTTTACAGTTTTCTTTCTTTTTGGTTTGCCTGTTCCTGAAGGCAGGTTTTGTACGTCATAAGGCGATATGTTATATGCATGTTGAATTGTATGTCTTTTCTTTATGAGAGATACACTATGTTGGGTATTTCATTGGTTTCAACGGGTGAATTTTAATATATGAAAATCTGTATTTTCATATGAAATGGATATTTTGTGAATTTTCACATGATCCCGGATTTTGGAGCATGACAACTTGGTATCAGAGCTCTGGGTTCGAATACCTAAGAGCCATGGGAATAGTGGTTTATCACCTGGTGAGGTTGATTGTGTATGCTTGCTTGCATGTGTTTAAATGTTGGTTTATAACATGTTAATAGCTGTCTGAGTATGATAATTGTGTATATATGGGTATGGAGGTTGAATCTCAGGATTGACGAGTCTTGCCTTCGGGCGCTTGGTTTAACATGTTTAGAAGCCAAGTTAAAAGCGCGTTTGGCCGACGTGTATTCTAACAAGGAATCTGAATACGTTATCCAAATTGACGAGTCCATCTTGTTAGTTCTCATCGGTATGTGAGACGTATTTGCATAATCTTATGTGATTATGTGATAGCATGATTTTGTGTTTATGTTACGTAGTAGCATGTTGTAGAAAAGCTTATTCTGTTTATATTGCTTCCTATAGAACTATGTCCACGCGGGGAGTGCGGGGATGGGGTCATGGTCGAGGCCGTGGCCAAGGACGTGCTTATGTTCAGGTTCCGGAGGAAGGGAACATTCCTGCCCCACAGGAACAAGTGGGTGGTACTGATGTTGGCGGCACTGATGTCGTCTATGAGATGTTAGCCACTATGCGAGCTATGGCAGAAGCGACCAGGGCTAGTGTGCGGGTTCCTAAGCCGAGGGCTTCTGTAGCTATACGGGAGTTTCAACGGTTAGATCCTCCGACCTTTTCTGGGGAGCCAGATCCAAAGGTGTCTATTGAGTGGTTAGAAGTGACCACCTCCATCTTCGATACTCTGGATATCGAGGAGGATGCTTTGCGTATAAAGTTGGCAGCGTTCCGACTGCGGGAAGATGCTAGAGAGTGGTGGAAGTTCGCCAAGACCACTGTGGATGAGACGTGGGCTGCTTTCACGAGAGTCTTCTTGGAAAAGTATTTCCCGAGATCTTCGAGGGATACTTACCGAGAGGAGTTCCTCTCCCTTGTTCAGGGGAATTTGTCTGTGGTCCAATATGAGGTCAAGTTTGCGAATCTGTCGCGGTTCGCACATGAGATGGTATCTACAGAGGAGTTGCGCACTTGGAGGTTTGAGAGGGGACTTCGACCTGCTATTAAGGATAGGGTAGCAGCTCTGGATATAGAGGTGTACATTAAGCTGGTGGAATCTGCTATTCGGGTCGAGAACTTGCTGGCAGATAGCCGCAGGAATAGAGAGAGCGGGAGCCAGCAAGGCAGTGGAGATGCACAGCTCCAGGGGCACAGGGGCAAGCGCCAGAGGTCGTCTGGGCATAGTTGCCATTTTGCTGAATCGTCTCAGCCGCAGTGTCGGCATCTACACTTTCAGTAGCCTTGACAGGAAGGCCAGAGCAGAGAGGGTTGATCTGTCATCGCTATGGACAGCCGAGGCATCGTTCAATTGAGCGCCCGTAGAAGGGCCAGTCTTAGAGTTCAGCGCCCGTTTAGTCACAGGCGAGAGACCCACCTATCTGTTTTGGGTGTGGTCAGTCCGGGCACTTTTGCAGATAATATCCCAGAGAGGGTAATATTCAGAGTGTGATAGGAGCGTCTGTTCCTTCATCTGTACAGAGGCGACATGCTCCGCAGCAGCCTAGGGCACAGGCATTGAGGTTTACGGAAGGAGGTACTTCAGCGCAGTCAGTGAGGCAGCCATCGACTCAAAGTTATGGTGGATAAACCAGACTGCCGCAAGCCAGGGCCTATGTTCTTGCTGATCGTAGTGCTTCCAAAGCACCAGTGGCATCTGATGCTACTGTTACACCAGCCCTGATCAGAGGTACTTTTCTAGTCTTTCGATCATGGGCCAATGTCCTTGTCGACATTGGAGAATCACATTCATTTATATCATCTTCATTTGTATTTGCTTTGGGGTTGGAAATGGACTAGTTAGGTAATACCTTGTATCTGGAGACCCCAGTTCATAGGAGTGTGAAATTGAGCCTTGTTTGTAGATCCTGTGTGCTAGAGGTCGTCGGTCGTTGTTTAGAGTTTGATTTTCTCATTCTAGACATGACCACATTTGATGTCATCCTAGGGATGGACTAGCTGACTACCTACCACGCCTTTATAGATTGCGAGCGACGAAGAGTGTTGATCTGTACGCCAAAGGGTGACTGCTTTTACTTTGTGGGTGATCGGGATGAGGGTCTGATGTCTATGCCAAGTGTCACCCGTGTTCGAGGAGATTTGGGTTTTCTCTTTTATGCACTCAGGTTAGAGGAGCCGGTTGGGGCTCGAGGGGTGTGGCCCCATGTGGTGCGCAATTACCCAGATGTTTTTTTTGACGATTTGTTTGACTTACCACCGAGTAGAGATGTGGAGTTCTCCATTGATCTTGTTCTGGGAGTTACTCCTATCTCTATGCCATCGTACCGTTTTACACTGGCTGAGTTGCAAGAACTCAAAGTGCAGCTCCAGGAGTTGCTTGACAAGGGGTTTGTGCGGCCGAGTACATCGCCATGGGGAGCTCTAGCGCTCTTTGCAAAGAAGAAGGATGGTTCGTTGCGGTTGTGTATAGACTACAGGAAGTTGAACCAGGTGACGGTGAAGAACAAGTATCTGATGCCGAGGATTGATGACTTGTTTGGTCAGTTGAGGGGATCGCGCTCCTTTTCAAAGATTGACTTGAGGTCAGGGTATCATCAGCTGAGGATCAGGGATGAGGACATAGCGAAGACCGCCTTTCAGACTCGCTATGGTCACTACGAGTTTCTGGTTATGCCGTTTGGTTTGACGAACGACCCTACTACATTTATGGGTATGATGAATCGTATCTTCTACCCTTATCTGGACAGTTTTGTAGTTGTGTTCGTGGATGACATTCTCGTTTATTCACCCACGAGGGAGGTGCATGAGGAGCATCTGCATGTTGTTTTGTAGCTTCTGAGAGAACATCACTTGTATGCAAAGTTCGAGAAGTGCGAGTTTTGAATGACAGAGATGAGATTCCTTTGACACGTGGCGTCAAAAAATGGGGTATCAGTGGACTCGTCTAAGACTGATGCAGTGACGGATTGGCAGTGACTAAAGAATGTTTTTGAGATCCATAATTTTTTGGGTTTAGCGGGTTATTTACCAGCGGTTTGTGGAAGACTTCTCTAGGCTTGCAGCACCGATGACACGTTTGATGCGGAAAGGAGTAACGTTTGTATGGAGCGAGTCTTGTGAGTTAGCTTTCCATGAGCTAAAGAGGAGACTGACCAGTACACCAGTTCTGATTATTCCAGAGCGAGGTTTGGGTTACACATTGTATTGTGATGCTTCACATGAGGGTTTAAGTTGCGTGCTGATGCAGGAGGGCAAGGTTGTAGCTTATAGATCCCGACAGTTAAAGACATATGAGAGGAATTACCCGACAGACGATTTGGAGTTGGCAGATGTGGTCTTACCTTTCAAGACATGGCATCACTATCTCTATGGAGAGCGTTTCGAGGTCTTCTCTGATCACAAGAGCCTAAAGTACTTGTTTTCACAGAAGGACTTGAATCTTCACCAGCAAAGATGGATGGAGCTGTTGGAGGTCTACGACTTTGATTTGCAGTACCATCTGGGGAAGACAAATGTCGTAGCTGATGCGCTCACCGGGAGATCTCATGGCTCGTTAGCTTCTGCGGCTATACGGGAATGGGACATGCTCAGAGTTGTCGAGGAGTTTGATTTATGTCTTGAGGAGACAACGGGAGGTACGACCTTATGTTCATTGCTTCATAGCCTACATTGATTGCACGCGTGTTAGAAGCTCAGAGGACCGATCCAGAGGCTCAGATGATACAGGATCGCATTGCCAGTGGGACAGATACAGCAGGATGGGTGATGAGTTCAGATCAGAGTATGAGGTTGTTAGGGTGATTGTTTGTACTGAAGTTGTGCCGTGCTGAGGTGCTACATGAGTTTCATCACTCACGTCTTGCAGTGCATCCGGGAGGCAGAAATATGTATCATGATGTATGCCGACAGTTCTGGTGGACGGAAATGAAGAGGGATGTGATCCAATTTGTTTCTCGTTGCTTTACTTGTCAGCAAGTGAAGGTGGAACACCAGAGACCTGCATGATTGTTGCTGCCATTTCCTGTGTTTGAGTGGAAGTGGGAGAATGTCACTATGGATTTTGTATCAGGACTTCCACACTCGCCAAGGGGACATGATGCTATTTGGGTTGTAGTGGATAGGCTGATGAAGTCAACACATTTTCTTCCCATTCGAGTGAGAGACTCAGTGGACAGATTGAGCAGATTGTACATTCAAGAGATAGTCCGACTACACGGAGTACTGGTGACTATTGTTTCTGATCGAGATCCGCGCTTTACATTGCGCTTTTAGTAGAGTCTTCAGGTGGCTTTAGGGATGAGCTTGACTTTTAGTACAGCTCTTCATCCTCAGACTTACGGTTAGTCTGAGAGTATCATTCAAATTTTGGAGGACATGCTGAGAGCTTGTGTGCTTGATTTTTAGGGTTCTTGGGAGGATCATCTATCATTGGTAGAGTTTGCATACAACAACAGCTATCAGTCCAGTATTGGGATGGCACCGTATGAGACTCTGTATGGTAGGCTGTGTAGATCGCCTATGTGTTGGACAGAGGTGGGAGAGGCTGTTATTTTGGGACTCGACTTGGTGCGGGAAACAACTGAGGTGATTACAGTGATTCGTCAGCGTCTGGTGACAGCACAGAGCCGCCAGAAGAGTTCTGCTGATCGGAGGAGGAGACCATTAGAGTTTGCCGTGGGAGACCATGTGTTTCTGAAGGTCTCGCCACGCAGAAGGTTGATGAGATTTGGTCGTAGCGGGATACTATCACCACATTTTATCGGACCGTTTGAGATCCTAGAAAGGATTGGGGTGGTAGCATATCGTCTGGCTCTGCCGCCATAGTTACCATCTGTGCATACCGTCTTTCACATCTCTATGCTTCAGAAGTATGAATCGGATCCGTCTCATGTGTTGGATTGGACTGAGTTGCGAGTTGATGAGGATGTGACGTATGAGGAGCGTTCCGTGAAGATTCTGGATACGAAGAAATAGGTGTTGCAGGGGAGAATGATTTCCTATGTCAAAGTTCAGTGGCTTCATCATGGGGTTGAAGAAGCGACTTGGGAGCTTGAGTCTGGGGTTCGTGAGCGATACTAGGAATTGTTCACCTCATGACCTGGTAGTGAATTTTGGGGGCGAAATTCCTTAAGGGGGGAGAGTTGTGAGACCCTGTACTGTTTCATTTTCATATTTATGCATATTTGGTGTTTTGTACACGTGTTGGCATTTTTGCCTGAATATACTTATATGAGTTATGATGCATGTTTTGGTTAATCGAAGTATACGGGGTTGGTCCTTAGGGCTGCGGGGAGTTACGGTGCGAATTTTAAAAATTAAAAAAAAAGATATTTTGGAGGCCTATAAATATCTGGAGTTAGATATTTTTAAACGATATTTCCAAAACTTAATTCCTAAGTTTTCTCCTTTTTTTCTCTGCCTTCTCTTTAACTTATCGAGGGCCCGGGGCTCATTTTTCAACAGTCCAACAACGGATCCTTGCTATTGGCATCGTGGTCTATGCATCCATCCAGATGGATTTTGATTCTGACAAAACTTAAATTTGCACGTAGATCGAGGCATTAAATTTTTGACCCAACAAGGTAAGATCTCGGATTCTACTGTTGTATAAGGGTGTCATATGTAATCTTATACTGTTTCACCGTTTAGAAATGCATGAAATGTGATTTTATGTTTTAGATCTTGTTTTTTATTTAAAATTGTTTTTCGGCGTTCTCAGTGGATGGAAGTATGTTTTGAGGGTTTTCTTTCGAGGTTGTGGCGCGAGGCTTGGGTGTGTTAAGGTATGAGGGTGTTTAATGAGTATTTGATGGGTGTTTGGAGGTTCGACTTGAGTTTTAGGAGTAAAAAACCAGTGAACCCGTAGCTCAAAACAAAATATGGGAAAGTTTAGTCAACTGAACCTTGGAAGTTAGTCAACTAGATCTTGCTTTGGGGAGTTCAGTCGATTGGACCAAGAGAGGTAGTCGACTGAAATTGCTTTTTTTTTGTTCTCTTTTCCAGAGAGTTTTTCTGTCGACTGGGGACTTGGGCCAGTCGACTGGGGTCTTATGTGGGCTGTTGGTGTTGGTTTTGTTGGTTCGGGTGATTTGTTTGGGCATAAGATGGTTTGCAAAAGGAATTTTTACGAAAGCTTTTGGGAGAAACGCGTTTATTGGAGTTTTGGAGCTAACCCTTGGGGTTGAGGCTCGCTTTCTAAAACGTTTACATCAAAATATGTTTTTACATCCTTTAGTTTGATCTACATGGCTTCATGGATTGGATCTCTTGCTTATACATGCATTATATAACTGCTTTTGGGGAAAATATTTTGGAAATATTTTGTTTTGATCTCCTGGTGTGGGGCGGATCTATGTACATGTATAATGTACCGATTTGAGAAGTGTTTTAAGAAGATTATCTAGATGTACCGGGATGACGTGTATGTGGCACGAGTTGCCCTTGGTGTAAGTCCAAAAACGTGTGCAGCGTAGGCACTCAGGTCCTTCGATTTAGTCCCCGTAAACTGAGACGGTCGGGTGCTTAGCTCCCTCGGGTGTCGAGCCCGTAGATTGAGTGGTTCGTTATGGTGCTCCATATAGAACCTGTGTATCTAGGAGATCTCACGATATCTGGGGGTTAGATACTGGACAGGAGTCTATAGTTGTGACCTCTATTCCCTTGTGATGGAGTCGGTACATAGGATCTTATTCTTTTTTTTTCGCGATGGTACATTCTGCGAGGGAACGATGCTTTAATTACTATTTTTCCTTAACTGTGGTTGGTTATTTGCAATATTTGCATCACATGATTTTAAGGATGAAAATAAGGGGTTTTATGTTAATGAAACCATTTTGGGAGACTTGTGTGGTTTGATAGTAAAACTTGAGAGTTTTGGATGGAAGACCTGTTTTGGTTTTGTGGTTGAGTTCGCTCCCACCATATGATTGCATATTCCTGCTTTACAGCTTATTATCTGTTTCAATTGGGTTTCGGATCACAGGTGAATATTTTTTGTAAAACCATTTTTAGGTGATGATAGAGATGAGGTATAGCTTGGTGGTGCTCGCGGTGGCAGAAAACTTTTACAATTTTTCTTCTTTTTGGTTTGCATGTTCCTGAAGGCAGGTTTTGTACGCATAAGGCGATATATTGTATGCATGTTGAATTGTATGTCTTTTCTTTATGAGAGATACACTCTGTTGGGTATTCCATTGTTTCAACAGGCGGATTTTAATGTATGAAAACCTATATTTTCATATGAAATAGATGTTTGGTGAATTTTCACGTGACCCCGAGTTTAGGGGCGTGACATTTGAAGTATCACTCCACGATCCTATAATTTTAAAAACATTAACATTACAAGTTCAAACTAAAAGATATAATATGGATGCTTTATCCTTAAATTTACAAATAACATATGGAGTTTATCTAAAAGCTATGACAACATCAGCCCTAATGTTTAAATGTATAGCAAGCCCACATGGATCCATAATATTGTTCCAATCTAATCTTAATAAATCACAAGTAATTACACTAAAAGTAATTAAATGGCTTAAATTGATGAAGCTAATGAACAAGATAATAATAGTTGGCACATGCCTCAAATTATGCCTCCCCAATTAACTCAAATGAAAACAAATCCCAATTTCATTGTTGAGTTTCCTGATGGAATCGTATTACTTTAATTTCCCCCTCGTAGGTCAGATTCTATACAACAATCAGAAACAAAGAGTTATGAAACACCATCACAATTATTAAGAACTCAATCATTAAGATCAATTCAATCATTAAAATCACCACACTATTATACACCAAGTCAGTCTTTAAAAAATCAATCTTTTAGAAATTATCCTTTATCTGGTATCCAAATAAAAGATCAAATTCCTCAACCAATTTATCGTAATAATTTTAATCATGATCAAGAAAAAGATATAGATATAGATTTAACAAAATTAAATATCAATACATTATCTTTAGCTCCACCTACTTCTCATATTTCACATATGTACGTATTATCTCAAAATTCCACTCCACTAAACTCATCATCATCATCACACCAAACAACATCATCATTACATCCACCACCATATGAATTAAATATTGAAGAAATAAATAAAAAATATTTAGAATCTTATAATAAATATAATAGGGAATATTTTATACATAATAATACTATTGAACAAGAAAAACAAATTAAAAGTGAATATATTAAATTTCTCCAAAAATCTCAAATTAATATTCGTTTCTTTCCATGGTATTATAATATTTATTACCCCCAACATAATCTTATTATCCCTCAAGAATTTTGAACTCAATCCATAAATACATTTAAAAGGAAATGGTCCACCCGTGATGGTAATGAATATCACTCCTTACATCCTCTAAATAAAACCATTGTCTTAAATTATGGTATAATTGCACGACTTTATGTTGAATCTGATCGAAATCTTCTCCATCAGTTAAATTATACGAATACTTATCTCCAAACCCTGGGAGAATAAGGTACTCGTATTGAAACCTCTCTTCAAGTCATTGAAAATTCTCCTCAAGTCACCAATAAATTACATACTAAATTAGATGCTATTTATCATTTAGTAAAAAATCGAACTGCTAGAGCTGTTACTCCAACTTCTCCAAATTTTATACCTACATCTACACCCTCCATAATTAAACCTTTACCTATACCTAAATATAAATTACAAAATCCATCACAAGAATTTATTGAATAATTACAAAAATCATTACAATCCTAAATAAGACAAGTTTCAACATCTACTCCTATAAAAGAAGATAATAAATCTATACATGTTCTAGAATATGATGAAGAAAAAGAATTACAAAATTTATATTCACAATTTCAAGA
>JAOTRH010058957.1:0-51551 GCA_034768845.1 Heliamphora exappendiculata
TTTTTTTAATTAATTAATTTTAATTAAATAAAAAAAACTTTAGATATTTTATTTTTTACAAAATATCACGTTTAAAAATAATTTTTTTAAAAATAAGATTTCTTGAAAAAACGTGAGAATTAATTCTTATTTTTGTATTATTTAAATAAAAAAATGTTTAATCGAAATAAATTATTATTTTTCAAAAAATGTTAAACAAAAAATAAAATAAAAAAATGACTTTAATCACTATCTTAGCTGAAAAGCTACAGAAAAAACTGTGCATTTATTAAATTTTATTTGTTACACATTTAAACACGAAAAAATAGTTTGATAAACCATAATTTTTGGAATCGTGTACAGGAAAAGATATTTGATTCTTTCAAATCGTGTGTTTTTCAAAATTAATAAATTTATTTTAATTAAATGAATTTTTATAACTCTAAAAAATATTTTGAAAATCTAAGTGGAAGAGGGAATTTACTCAAAGATAAATCATGCGGTCTCTATCACTAGTTTGTAGGCGATGCAATTAAACTCTGCGTGTCGACCGTAAAGCCTTCCTGCCCAACGAACAGATTAATTGCGGTATTACCAGTACAAACCTCCTTTAGGGATAATTCTAGATAATGGTTGGTATGGATTACTTCTCCAAATGAAGAGTTCATTGTGAAACGATTAATTTAGGATTAGATGATGGTTAACATTTAGCTGTATACAATAGTATTCTCTCCAACTGAGTCGCTGCTATTATATGTTGGACCAAAGCTATGCCATCTATTTAATTTTACTTGGTATGGTCAGTTGCCTAGATAGTAAAATTAAAAAGAATTGACATGTTTGGTCTGATGAAAAATAGTAGGCGTCCACCCATCGTGGCATGCTATTCTCAGGTAACTAGGCTGCTGGCGAATTATTTTAAAATAGTAGAGGGAACCAAATTAAAATGAATTCAAAATTTTGCTCATCATAATTAATAATTTTTTAATTATGTGATTATCAGGATTAAAATAGATTTCAACCCATTGGCTTCAATACTCAAAGAAAACAAACTAACGGGACCAAATTTTATTGACTGAAAATGTAACTGGGATATAACTTTAACTACAAATTGTATTCTTTCAATACTAGAAAATGTGTCTGTTTCAAAAAAAGGTTCTTCCTCAGAGCCGAAAGGCAAGAAGAAGAAAAAGGTTCAGAAACAGGGAGACACGATTTTCAGGGTAGTTAGTGGGCCACGGACTGGTGTAAAAAAGTCGAAAAGCAGATGTTTTCACTGCAACTAGACCCGGCACTGCAAAAAGCTTTGTCTAGTATTTCTTAGAAGACATAACAAATATGGTAATTTCTATTCAGTGGTTATGGAAACATGTTTAGCGATGTTTGCAATTCATTGCAGGGGTTCTAAGAAACCCGATACTTAGTGATGGAGAGATTTACCCGCATATGGGCAATAATACAAAGGTAACAGCAGTTGCAGTAGGATATGTCACTCTCAATTTTGGTATGGATCATGTTTTAATATTGAGAGATTGTCTTTATGTACCTGCTATTAGAAGGAACTTAATTTTTATTTCTAGATTGGCTAAAGACGAATATTTAATTTATTTTAATAACTCTGTAGTTATTAAGGATAATAAACGGATTATCAGTTCTGGTACATTGGTGGATTTTCTTTATATTATTACTCTAATCTCTCCTGCATTGCAACTGACTGAAACGAATAATATATCTATATTACTATATAAGAGAAAGTTTCCTTCTTTAATGAACCAAATATTTCTTTGGCACTTACACTTAGGTCATATTAATCTAAAAAGGATAAATAGACTGGTAGCAGATGAACCTTTGAGTTTATTAGAAGTGGAGGCACTTCCTGTATGTGAATCTTACTTAGATGGTAAGATAACCAAGAGGCTATTTTTGGCCAAAGGCAATAGAGCTAAAGAACTGGTGGAGTTGGTTCATTCTGATGTATGTGGTCCTATGATAATTCGGGCTAGATGTGACTTTGAGTACTTCGTCTGTTTTATTGATGACTACTCAAGGTATGGATACATTTACCTGATACACCGTAAGTCTGAATGCTTTGAGAAATTCAAAAAATTCAAGACGGAGGCAGAGAAGCGTCTGGGTAAAAGTATCAAATTACTACGATTCAACAGTGGTGGAGAATACCACTTTAGAGAGTTTAAGGACTACTTATCATCAGAGGGGATTATATCCCAATTGACTGCACCTGGCACTCCACAGCAGAATGGTGTAGCCGAAAGAAGGAATATAACTCTTATGGAGATGGTAAGGTCAATGATGAGTTATTCAGGTTTGCCAGATTTGTTTTGGGGACTCGCTTTAGAAACAGCAGCTTACATTCTGAACTTACTACCTTCTAAGTCAGTACTTTCTACTCCCACAGAATTGTGGACCAAGCGTAAGTCTAGTCTGAAACACATTCGAATTTGGGGGTGTCCAGCACGTGTGTGGAAAGGGAACGCGAGTAAGTTGGAACTGAGGACGAAAGTCTATTTTTTTGTGGAATATCCCAAGGGAACGAAAGGTGGTCTATTTTATAATCCTAAGGATCAGAAGGTCATTGTTAGCACCAATGCCCGATTCTTAGAAGAGGATTATATTATGGATCACAAGCCCAAAAGCAATATTATTCTGGAATAACTGAGAGAAAATACTAGTAGAACGGAAGAGGAATCACAGGTTACTGATATTCCATTACCTCGCCGTAGTGGGAGGATTATCGGGATAGCTGCAAATCAAGAACAGGGTGCTGATGCATAGGGTTTAGATTTAGCACAGCTTGTTACTACTAGTGCACAGACACAGGTAGTGCGTCGTCATAGTGGAAGGGTTGTTCATTAACCTGATTGGTATATGTTCTTGGGAGAGTCTTTTGACAGATCCCGACAGAACTGGATACCGAGCCCTGTAACTACAATGAAGCACTACAAGACAAAGATGCAGATCTTTGGCAAAGGGCTATGATTGCCCAAGTTTGGAAACTTGTAGAACCACCCGAAGGGATAAAACTCATTAGATGCAAGTGGATCTACAAGAAGAAGAGAGGAGTAGATGGGAAAGTTGAAACCTTCAAAGCTAGGCTTGTTGCTAAAGGGTTCACTCAGAAAGAAGGGATCAACTATGAGGAAACCTTTTCGCCGGTAGCCATGCTTAAGTCTATTCGGATTCTCTTATCCATTGCCGCACATTTCGATTACCAAATCTGGCAAATGGACGTCATGACAGCTTTCCTTAACGGAAGTCCTGACGATTGTATCTATATGATACAACCAGACGAATTCATTACAAAGGGCCAGGAACACATGTTGTGTAAACTTAAGAAATCAATTTATGGACTTAAGCAGGTATCGAGGTCTTGGAATACTCGGTTTGATCAAGATATAAAATCTTATGATTTTGATCAAAGTCGGATGAGTCCTGTGTGTACAAGAAGCGTGACGGAAGTGTGGTGATCTTCTTAGTACTTTATGTAGACGATATCTTGCTCATGAAAAATGATGTGGGGGTATTATCTACGGTTAAAGTATGATTATCTGGGCAGTTCGATATAAAGGACTTGGGAGAAGCTAGTCACATCCTTGGGATCAAGCTTGCACGAGATTGGAAACAAAGGATGTTGGGCATATCACAAGCAAAGTATATCGATGATATCTTTGCTCGTTTTAGCATGCAGAATTCCAAGAAAGGGTTTCTCCCTTTTAGGCATGGAATCACTCTATCTAAGGATCAGTGCCCTAAGACACCTAATGAGATAGAGAAGATGAAGGCGGTTCTTTATGCTTTGGCAGTAGAAAGCCTCATGTATGCTATGCTTTGAACTAGACCCGACTTCTGTTTTGCTGTTGGCATGGTTAGCAGATATCATTTTAACCCAGGATATGGGCATTAGACTGCAGTAAAGAATATAATCAAGTACCTGAAAAATACTAAGGATTATATGTTGGCTTACTAGGCAGACAGTCTAGTACTTTTGGGGTACACAGACTCGGATTTCCAGTCTGACAAGAATTCTCGTAAGTCTACCTCAGGATATGTGTTTATCTTAGGAGGTGGAGCTATACGTTGGAGGAGTGTCAAACAATCCTACATTGCTGATTCCACCATGGAGGCCGAGTACGTCACAGCTTCTGAAGCAGTCAAGGAGGCCGTTTAGCTCAGGAACTTTCTGATGATTCTAGAGGTGGTACCTTATGTTCAGTCGGCTATTATACTTTACTGTGACAATAGCAGAGCGGTTGCAAACTTGAATGAGCCAAGGGTTCTTAAGAAAGGCAAGCACATTGAGCGTAAATGTCACCTGATATGAGAAATTGTACAGAGAGGTGATGTTGCTGTGACCAAGATTGCATCAGGAGACAACCTTGCTGACCTTTTTATAAAGTACTTACCGGCTAAGACTTTTGATAGTCATGTACAGGACATAAGAGTCAGATGTATAGTAGCATGATTTGGAGTATAAGTGGGAGATTATTAGGGTTGGTATACTGAAAACCATATTTTTAGTTTTTAAATTTATTTTAATAAAATTAGTTTTCTATTTTATGAGAATTTTTATGAGTAATGTATGCATATTATTTATTTGTTATGCATGAATATCTGATTTTCCGTATAGTATTTAATTTAGTCTGTAGAGTACGGCTTACACACGGAAGATCAGATTTTAGGTTCTTGAAGAATATAAGTTTTATGTTCACAGTTTAGATGAAAATGGACATACCATCGGTACGACTGTGGCACAGAGTTTTAGTAGGCCTGTCTTGGTTACAGAGAACAAATAATAGCGTCATATAATGTTCCGACTCTCTGTTGCAGTACACTTTGTGTGTATTAAATGGGACATTTGGGGTAATTAATTTAGTACTGACTACTGACTATATAAATTAATTCACACCCCAAGGTCATTATGAATAGTGCTTGACCTCTTAATCTTGAAATGATTATTGATTTGTATATATTTAATAGTCGTTATTTTGATTCATTATAGGGTGCGATCTTATATGGGTCTATATTCCTGGTGAGTTGGATAACGATATTATTTATATGGCAAATATTAATTATTGACGGAATCCACATCCCAAAGATCGGGATTGACGATACCCCCTTAAAGATGCTTATAAGTTTTGACCGGGCCAAACCCTGTTGGTTGATTTAATTATCCGGCAGTCAAATAAGTTAAGTGGAAGTGCTTAAAGAATATTATGATGCTGATTAAATTAAATTTTTAATAATTAAACTTAATTGGCGGGTATTGAGAATCTTAACGTGGGAAGAAATGGTAAGTATTTAATAACAGGAGCTCAATGCAAGAAGGTCTTGAAATTATGGGTCAGAGTGCAATTATAGTTCTTTAGTGGTGTAAACTATAATTCAGTGTTTTATGAAAATTGCTGAAATCGCTGCTGGTCTTCCATAATTGTAGATACCTCTATGCATCTTTCTTTTATTGCAGAAACTGCTAGTAGGTGTTTGTGTTCAATTGGAAGTCTAACTCATAATTACTCCCCAGGTCCCTGCTGTAGCCCTATATATACGCGAGTAGGCTGAACTAGTTTGAGATTGATAGTTCATATATCATATATCATTATTGATATATTATTTTTATCTTTCAAATACTTAAATATATCGAGATTCTGCCAGTATGAGTTCTCGGAAGATCGTAGCCCACACTGCGTTCGAGGATCGCGTAAGGGAATACAGTAGAAGATCTAATTGGTGCTTCAACTCAGAATCAAGTCGTAGTTGAAGACTACATTGACAAGAGGCATTCATCTAAATTAACTTTGGTTGAACGGGTTTATTTTTGATCGTTTGACGTTAAAATTTTATTTGGAGCTCGTTTCAGCATTTTTCCTTCCAGTTAAATTTTTACCAAAAATCGTTTTACAAAAATAATAATCTTGGCAATATTACCTCCAAGAAGACCCTTTGGAGCGGGCTCGAGAAGATGCCTGGGAACCACGACCCCGAGCAGGGGCAGGTGAAGGAGTAGGAGCATGCGGTGGTACTATGTCAGTAGCTGGTACCTGAGGCTTGTCAGAAGAAAACAAGGATCAAAACAGAGCACAGGAAAAGTGCAAAAAGGTTAAAAGGGGTTGTGAGGACACTTACTACAGCCGCTGGAGTAAAAGTAATACCGGCCGCTCGGACAGTGGCGTCAAGCTAACGGATCAATGCTCTTTGACCCGTAAAGTCCAGCAGCAGATGATCTAGCCACGCTTGATTAACCTACAGAAAGAAAGTGAGGCAGTGTAAGTAAAACAAAGAAAGCAACGAAAGGAATGGAGAAAGGACAAAGATGAACCTAACTGAGCTCCGCCCTGAACTCAGGTGCAGGTGGAACAGGAACCGATAGAGGGAAGGGGTAGCCATATACTACTGCCTAGATCTCCCATGGAATCTCTAGACCACGGATCCCATCAACAACATCGCTAGTGGCAGTAGCTCCGGTAGCAGCAACTTCAGCAGCACCGACATCGGCATCCTCCAGTGCCTGTCCCCTCCTCCTGCCACCAGGGGCAGCCGGACTAGGACCTAGTGGTCCTAACAGATTGGCCCTAGCCCAAGCTGTGTAGTCCCCCTCTGGTACCAACAGCTCTGCAGCATGCATCCCCACAAGCTCCAAGAGAAGATCTACCCGGCTAGCTGATCGGTCCGGTGCATACAGGCCAGAGGGACCACTGGGATCAGGAAGTGATCCAGGCCGAGCAACTAGCTAACCACTTTCTCTCCTAGATAGTACTCCCGTCCAAATGGACGCTCCAATAGGATCCGCCTAGAAGCGATACCCCAACTATGCATCAGGTCTGCGCCAGCCCGATCCTCTACTCCCAGCCTGACGTCCCAGTGAACCTGCAGAGTGCCGTGAACAATGCAGTATATAGTAATAAGTAAATGCAGTGCAATATAACGATCAGTGAACATAATACAGTGTTCAGTGTACAGAGCAGGAAAGAACAGAAATAGTACAGTGCAGTACGGTATGATACAGAGAATAGCAAAAATGATACCTGGTCAGGGGTCAGCCGGTCCAGTGAAACTTGGAAGCAATCAATGTCCTTCCCTCCAGCCTTCTTCCCCTTCAGCCCACGGGACCACCGGGCTGCATGGGGAATGACCAGAGGGTCTGCCCCGAGTTTGTCGGGACATGAAGCTTGAGGAACTCATAAGTCCACAGCTGCAAAGAAAAGAGGTCAGCTAGCAGATAATGGATAATAAAGAGCAGAAATGAATGGAAAAGTACAAAAGTCAAATCATACCTCCCAGACCCTCCAGTATCTCCCGATGCTGAGCTCTAGGGAGAACCGAGTGAGAGTCCTCACAAAGCTGTAGAGAGTAGCGAGGGAAGCTCCTCCCCAGTCGAATGAAGTGACCTGATCCAGGCGAGCAAGGGCACCCAGGTAGTGCAAATGTACGGTATTCTCCTTATTAGAAAATAAGGAGGTACCGAACATATACATGAGAAAACCCCAGGGGACCTACTCGAAGTGGCGGGGCTCGGTGCACTCGAAATGTCTGAACCTCTCGAAGAACCACGTATATCTAACGCGGCCTCTGTTCATCTGGGCGGGAACAGCTCCGAGGAAGTGCATCAGTGCATCAGTAGAACCAGCGATGGTCGGGTCAAAACGGATAGGGGCTCCTCTGACCCGGATGCTGGTGATAAGTGCAAAGTCTAGGGGCATCAGAGTGGCCTCGAAGGTGGTAAGGTAGAAGGTATTGGTGGTATCCCACCACCGCTCTGCCAGAGCCGTTAGCTAGACCGGCCATTACTCGTCTTACCCAATAGGGGTATAAATCGAGCAAAACCAGAGGCATCAATATAAGCCCGGCTAGGAGCAAGGAGGGCATCATACCACTCCAATATCTCTCCAGAGGCAGAACCTCCGAAGCCTCTGACGTAGTGACCAGCCTGAAAAGAGAAGATAAACAGAGGATACACAAACACATGAAATATATGCAGTAGATAACCAAAAAGAAAAAACCCTAGGTTTGTGTGTAAATGACGACCATTCGGTTCTTTCAAGCCCTAAAAAACTAGGTACCCTAAGCCCTGGTGCGCCAGGCAAACCTTCCTACCCTAGGTTCATGTGTAAGTGACGATCCTTTGGTACGCCAGGTAACTCTTCCTAACCATAGGTTCGCGAGTAAGTGATTATCCTTCGAGACTAGGAATTATAAGCCCTGGCGTGCCAGGCAAATCCCTATCTTTTGTGATTCCTCCAAAAAAAAAATAATAATAATAAAATAATAATAATAAAATAATTTCTTCCCTTCGATATTTGTGTTTTGCCCCTATTTACCCTAATATTTTATGATTAATTTCCTAGGAATCTTTGAAACTTTTCCCTCATCAAAAAAAAATCTTCCCTAAAAGTTTCTAAAATTTCTAAGATTTTTTAAAGATTTCTAAAAAAATTTCATGATTTTTTTTTTAAAAAAATTTGCCCCAACTTTCTAAATTTCTAGATTTTTGAGAAATACCCCTTAGATTTCTAGATTTTGTGATTTTAGAAATTTTCGATAAAATTGCCTCTAATTTTAGGATTTTTGATAAAAATTTTCCTTTTAGTTTTCATGCCCCCAAAAAACAAAAACAAAAACAAAAATTCCCCCATAATCTTTATGTTTTTCTAAAAAAATTGTATATAATAAAATAAAATAAAATTTTAAGCCTTTTTATTTTTTGATTTTCCACTAAAATAAGTGCTCCTTTCATTATTTGTTCAAAAATCCTAAGTGTTCCTACTGTTTTAATCGCCATTGCATAGGTACTTATTTTAAGATCTCAAACAAGTCGCACAAACAATGATTCATCATCCATACCATCATCATCATTCATCATCATAATCAAATCACTTCATCATCATATGGGGGGATCCTAGGCATGCGTCAATGTTTGATATATCATACTTTGGTAATAAAACAGTAAGGACATGGTACTTACCGAAGGTTGCCGGCGAGAAATATGGTGGTCAGGCTCCCGCAGAAGAACATCGGCAGCAATCGCGTCGGTGGGAGGCTCGTAGTGTCTCATCTCGCGCAGAACTACGCAATGGGGTAGTAGAGCGTAAGTATGTGGGTCGAAGGGCGCCGAATGACCCTCTCTAGCATCAGGATCAAAGAAATCAGCCACAACGGCCTCAGCAACAGCATTTGCAGCAACATGTGCCTCGGCGGCTGCCTGTGCCTCCTCAGTAGCTCGATGGGAGGCACGGTCCACCTTGAGTACGACAGCATCCATCGCAGTAGTGGGCTGCGTGGAAGTAACCCCACCGGCGGGAAGGCTAGTGGACGTATCCCCAAGAGTCCTCATGGAGGAGCTCCTAGTGGCAGAAGGGTCTCATCTTTCCCAAAGTCATCGTCCTGGCCCTAGGCTGCTATAAAGATAAATGAGATCACGAATAATAGTGTAAACATCGTGTGCAAGAGAAAGAACACGAAAGCTAAGTAGCTAACAGAAGGTTAGAAGAGTTTGAGAAAGAAACGAGAGAGAACAAGGGCTAGAGAGAGAGAGAGAGTGGTATGAGAGAATGAAACAAATCCGCGCGACCTAGGGGCGTTACGCGGGTCTCATTTTGGCGATCGCCATGTCAAATGTTAGCGACTGCCATGTTTTCTAATCGTCATGTGGCGACCGCCATGTTAGAAGGGTTTTTTTATCCGGTGGCTGTCATGTCAGAGGGGTTTGGTCTCAGCGACCGCCAGGTTACCAAAAGTCATGTTGTGTCAGTTCATCATTATGACATTTTAGGGTTTTGTGAGGTATTGTTTGGGGCTTTTAATATATGTTTTTGCTTATCTTATTATATGCATGCATTTTTTTTTCCTTGTGTGTTTTTATTTTATTAATATAGATTACTTTTGTTTTATTAGCAAAAATTATTTTTAGAAAACTTAAAATCTTTAATTATTCTTCTTTAAAATTTTTATTTTGGTATGTGTGTTTTTCTAATAATAATATCGAGAATTTCTTAAAATTACTTCGAGGAAATCTTGTGTGTTTAGAAATAATTCCAAAAATAGTTTTGTGTATTTTAAACCCTTCTTTTTGAGGTATTTTCTCATTCTGATAAATTTAATTTTAAGCCGTAACTTGGCTTTTAATTATTTTTATTCTACGTTCTGAATTTTTAGATCTTAACTCGACCTATTAATTCACGATCTCTTTTTTCGATAAATTTAATTTTAAGCTGTAATTTAGCTTTTAATTATTTTTATCCCACGTTTTGAATTTTTAGGTCTTAACTCGACCTATTAATTCACGATCTCTTTTTCTGATAAATTTAATTTTAAGCTGTAATTTGGCTTTTAATTATTTTTATCCCACGTTCCGAATTTTTAGGTCTTAACTCGACCTATTAATTCACGTTCTCTTTTTCTGATAAAATTAATTTAAGTTGTAACTTGGTTTTTAATTATTTTTATCCCACGTTTCGAATTTTTAGGTCTTAACTCGACCTATTAATTCACAATATCTTTTTCCGATAAATTTAATTTTAAGCCGTAACTTGGCTTTTAATTATTTTTATCCAATGTTCCAAATTTTTAGGTCTTAACTCGACTTATTAGTTTGACGTTTACTCGTCGGTCTTCTTCAAAACCTTAAACTGACTCATTGATCCTCCTCAAAGACCCTAAACTGACTTGTCGATCCTCCTCACGATCCTAAACTGACTCGTTAGTCCTCCTCATGAGCCTAAATTGACTCGTCGGTTCCCTTCATGACCCTAAACTGACTCGTCAGTCCTCCTTAAGACCTTAAACTGACTTGTTGGTCCTCCTCAAAACCCTAAACTGACTCGCGTTATACATACCTGCATTACACTATACTTTTCATGCATCATATTTCTAATCTTATAACCTTGCACTTTGACCCAGGAACTATGTTTTGGTCTAATCCAAAGCAAAGGGGTACGTAGGCAGCTGGATAAAAATTCGAGTACGACCGACATTATATGTGTGCTTGTGTATCTTTGGCCTAACATTGACGGCTCGGTCAAATAGATATTTTCTCTAGGTCTTTGATATAACCTGAATCACGCATTTTTATACAAGTTATATCAAATAGGGGCAATTGTTGACACTCCAATTTGACCCCGCCTAATCTTAGGTGAATTCGTTGATGAAAATAGCTTGATAAAAATTCGAGTGCGATCGACATCATATGTGTGCTTGTGTATCTTTGGCCTAACATTGACGGCTCGGTCAAATGGATGTTGTCTCTAGATCTTTCATATAACCTAAATCACGCATTTCTATACAAGTTATATCAAAGAGGGGCAACTATAGACACCCCAATTTGACCCCGCCTAATCTTAGGTGAATTCGTTGATGAAAACAGGTAGAATGGTGCCTCAGTTTTATCCTCGGAAAGTGATCCTAGCTCAATATTTGAACCTGAAACCTTCAAACTAATAAAATTTTGTTGAATCATCAAAACTTGCTGCCCAAGTAAGGCGACCGCCATGTTCATTGTGGCGACCGCCAATAGAACCTCTTGGAAACCCTAGCTCAAAATGGCGACCGCCACCTCTAACCTGGCGACCGTCAACTTGTATTGTGGCGACCGCCATAGAACATTGTGGAACCCTTCAAAAACATAGTGATTGCCAACTTACATTATGGCGACCACCAACTTCAATTGGTCTGACATGCCCTAAAACGTGGCAGCACCTCATTGGTCCATGGACTTTATAAATACTGTACTTTTGGTACGTTTTTAATGACAGAATTTGAGTGAGAGGCTTAGTGAGAGAAATTCTATCGAGCTGCCAAGAAATTTCGAGTCCCGACGCAAAAACCCTGCCGAAATACCTAGATTCAAACCCCCGATGCCTACATTGAAGCCTTGCTTGGATCACCACCCAAGGAGTAGATCATCGAAGTACATTCCCGACTTGAGGATTCCCCGGCAATCTAGGTACCTCGTTTGGATCTCCGATCCTTCTAACTCCATCCTCTCTCTTTTGGAGTGATCGGGTTAACTTTTAAATTCAATTTTCATGTCTCTTTTATTTATGTAATTTACTTTGTTTATTATTTAAATTGCCTCATGTAATTTTTTTATATAAGTTGTTCATTATTTAGTTATTAACTTATTCACATTCACACTTAACACATTTGATAGTTTCTTTCTTTTATTAAATCATTAACTAGTGCTAACATATTTTGCAATTACAACTTAATAATGCTGTTAATTATTATAATAATACACTTACATTTATGTGAATGTAGTAATTAATACCATATTTCACATTTAAGTTAAATAGTTATTTTTTAATTCCTTTTATCTTCATAGCAATAGTTTAATTTTCTTTTACTAGTATTTACTTTCATTTCCTTTACTTTTCTAGTAATATTAACTTGATGTTGTTTTCTTTTAAGTATCAGTTTAATATTCTTTTTCTCTTAGCATTTAAAGTTTATTTTCTTTCCTTGCAGTATTAGATTTAATTTCTTTTCAATGCACTATTTTCATTTTCTTTTTTCTTCTTATAATTTTAGTTTAGTACTCATTTTCTCTTAATGTTAGTATTTTTTTTTCTTTTAAAAGCTCTATTTTTTTCTTTTTATAGCTTTATTTTCTTTTTCATAATACTTACTGTTCTTCATTAAACCCAAAAATCATAAAAAGGTCTTTAGTCTAATTTTCATTCTTTAAATGTAATTTTCCTCCCTTTTGTTCTCTTTTTCTTTTATTTTTTTTATCTCTTTTAAAGTGCAAGTAGTTAGATTTCATTTTTCATTCGTTTAATAAAATTTTCTAACTTCTTCATTTTAGAACGATTTCCTTTATAAACATTTTCTTATTTTTTTTTCTTTTCTTTCTTTTACTTCAAACTTTTAAATTCTCTTTTATTATAATGCCTTTATTTTTAGTTTCTTTGTTAGTAAACTCTCTTTCTTTTTATATAGATTTTGTACGCATCTTTTATTTTATATTTTATATTAAATATGCACCATATCAATGATTCTCTAAATGTATGTTTTAATATGTATGTTTCTGGTTACTTTGAAATCATGTTTAGGATATGATAGTTTAGTTTATTTCTTGCTAACAATTCATGTTTAGGTAATTTTTAGCATATTTTTGTTCTTTTATTTGAATCGTGCTAGTTTAGGCTATTTCAATAATATTGCATGCGGGTGCGTTCCATGTATATTTTAGTTAGAAATTGCATGCCGTAGGACTTAGAAATTCATCCATTTATTTGTCATAATTTGGAGTGCTATGTATATGTATTATGTATTTTTTATATTTGATTTTGGATGTTCTCTTTTTGCCTTCGTTTTCTTTATTTGCATACATTTGAGAAATTTAATTAAAGAACCAATGATGATTAGTAATGGCTAACGTTATGGTTGGGCGAACGGGTTGTTTAACACTTTTTTCGATTCGTACCTTAGCCCCCGAACCATTTTTCTCTAGTTAACGTTTTAAAGATTAGTAGCCATTTTTGTTTTTCTTAATTTTTTTCAAAAATTAAGTGGCGACTCTATTTTCAACAAAATAAGATTTCAAATTTTGGTTTTTAAGATGTTAAAATATTTTCTAAACATCTTTGATTCTCCATATTTTTTAAACATTTCCAAAAACTCCCAAAATCCCAACGCCATAGTCCGATCCTCCACTCCCCGCTAGACATCCTAGTGGACCTACAACAATTCAAAGTACAGAGCAATGTAATGAATAGTGAGCAGTAAATGCAGTACAGTATGATGAACAGAATTCAGTGATTAGTGTGTAGAATAAAGAATAGTATAGTACAGTGCAGTACAATGCAGTGAAGAATGAAGGGAACAGTAGTGAACATGATACAATGCAGTAAACAGTAAAATGATACCTGGTCAGGGGTCAATTGGTCTAGTGATACCCGGAAGCAATCTATGTCTTTCCCTCTAGCCTTCTTCCCCTTTAGGCCTTGGGACCACCGGGCCGGTCAGGAAATAACTGAAGGGTCTGTTAAGGAGTTCGCTGGGACATGAAGCCCGAGGAACTCATGAGTCCACACCTACAAAGAGAAGATGTCAGCAAGCTGAATAATGGATGAAAAATAATAAAATGAATGAAAATGTGCAGAAACTAAAGCATACCTCCCAAACCCTCCAGTATCCCCCTATGCTGAGCTCCTGGGGGAACCGGGTTAGAGTCTGCATAAAGCCATAGAGGGTAGCGAAAGCAGCTCCTCCCCAATCACATGAAGCGACCCGATTAAGACAAGCTAGGGCACCCAGGTAATGTAAATGAACGGTATTCTCCTTGTTTGAGAATAAGGAGATACCAAACATATACATCAAAAATGCCCGGGTGACCCACTCGAAATGGTAGGGCTTAGTGCAATGGAAACGACTGAAGCGCTCGAAGAACCATGTATATCAGACCCAGTCTCTGTCCATCTGTACGAGAATAGCTTCAAGAAAGTACATCAGTGCATCAGCAAAGTGGGCGACAGATGAATCAAAAGGGATGAGAGCTCCTCCCACCCGGATGCCGGTGATGAGAGAGAAATCGAGAGGCGTCAGAGTAGCCTTGAAGGTGGCAAAGTGAAAAGTGTTGGTGGTATCCCACCACCGCTCAGCCAGGGCCGTCAGCTAAACCTAGTTATTGCTCATCCTACCCAATAAGGGTATGAACCGAGCAAAGCCAGTGGGATCGATGATTGCCCGGCTGGGAGCAGAGAGGGCATCATACCACTCCAACACCTCCCCAGAGGCAGAACCTTCGAAGCCTCTAATGTAATGGCCAGCCTGAAAAGAAGAAAACAAGCAGAAAATATAAGAACAGACCAAGTAAGTGATCTACAAAGCTATGCTGAAAGCAATAAAAACCTTAGGTTCGTGTGTGTGTGACGACCCTTTAGTTCTCTTAAACTCTAGAAGACTAGGCACCCTAAGCCCTGGTGAGCCAGGCAAAACTCTCAAGCCCTAGAAGACTAGGCACCCTATGTCTTGGTGCACTAGGCAAATCTTACACGTCCTAATAGAAGACTAGGAACCCTAAACCCTGGTGCGCCAAGCAAATCTTGCATGTTCTAGTAGAAAACTGAAAACCTTAAGCCATGGTGCTCCAGGAAAATCTCTATAATTGTGTTAATCATTCTTCCCAAAAATCAAAAACAAAAAAATCTCTTTGATATTCATGTTTTTCCCCTTTTGCCTTAATTTCGCCAAGATTTTTGAAAACTTTTCCTAAAATTTTTCTTAATTTTCTATGTTTTTTGAAAATTTTGCCAAGATTGTTAAACAATTTTCCTAATTTTTGAAAAATTTCTAGGATTTTTCATTTCGAAAAGCATTCCTTAATTTTTCTATGAACTTTTGAAAATTTCCCCCGATTTTCTAAATTTTTTTCTAATTCTATAAGATTTTTGAAAAAGATTCCTTAATTCTCTAGGACTTTTTAAAGAAAACTTTCCCTTAATTTTTTTTAGGATTTTTGAAAAAAATTTCTTAATTTTCTAAGATTTTCAAAAAAAAATGCCCCTTAATTTTTCTAGGATTTGTGATTTTGAACATTTGCCCTATATTTTAGGATTTTTGACAAAATTTGCCTCTTTTTTTTTAGGATTTTTGATAAAAATTCTCCCATTAATTTTCATGCCCCAAAAACAAAAACAAAAAAATTCTCTCCTTAAATTTTTATGTCTAACCGCAAAAATAAAAAATAAAAAAAAATCAATCCTTTAGTTTTTTTATGTTTTTCCCTAAAAAAAATTAAAAATTAAACCCTCTATTTTTGTGATTTTTGCTAGAATAACCGCCTATTTTATTATTTGTTCAAATTCTAGTGTCCATACTATTTTAATCTTCATTGCACAGGTACCTAAGCTATGATTTTCAGTGCAAATCTCACAGCAATCATTATCAACATGATCATTCATCATCATCAACATCACCAATATCATCACATCATCATATCATATGGGAGATCCTAGGCATGCGTATACATTTGAGATATATCATAAAAATATGCTATGGTATCGAACAAGTAAGGATGAGAAACTTACCGATGGGCGCTGGCGAGAGATGTGCTAGTCTGGCTCCTGAAGAAGTACGTCAGCAGCAATGAAATCCATGGGTGGCTCGTAGCATCGCATCCTACCCGAGACCAAGCAATGGGGGAGTAGGACGTACGTATGCAGATCAAAGGGCGCTCGATGGCCCTCCCTAGCGTCGGGATCTAGGAAGTCGGCCATCTTGGCCTCAGCAGCAACGTTTGCAACTGCCTGTGCCTCGGCAGCTATGCGTGCCTCCTCAGTAATATGGCAAGAGGCACGCTCTGCCTCAAATACGAGGGCATCTATCGCACCCAGCGCAGTGGAAGGCTGAGTGGTGGTGACCCCGCCGGCGGGAAGACTGGAGGTCGTGCCTCAAAGAGTCCCCACGATGGAGCTCTCACTCGTGGATGAGCCTCGGATGGCTCCTGTAATGTCCTTGAGGTTTTCGTGGCCCGCCATGTCAACAAAAGCAAAAGAAAAAGGCGTGAAAGACAAAAAGCAAAAGGAAGGCACAAAGGAGTTTGAGAGAGCTTTGAGAGAGCAAGGGTTAGAGAGAGAGTGAGATGTGAGATAATGAGCCCTCATTTGGACGCCCTAGGGAACATATGCGTGCTTGAAGTTGGCGGTCTCCACTTCCAAAGTGAGCGACCATCATGTTGATGAAGCGACACATGGCAACTGCCATGTTGGAAGGGTTTTTAGCTGGTGACCGCGGTGTCAGATGTATTTGGTCTAAGCGGCTACCAGGTTGTCAACGGTCACATTAGGGATTTTTGGGGTTTTGAGAGGTCTGTTTGGGGTTTTGGAAGTGGTAAAAAATATGGGATTCAAAATATGTTTGGAAAATAATTTAACACATTAAAAACTAAATTTTGAAACGCTTTTTTGTTGAAAATGGAGTTTCTACTTGGTTTTTGAGAACAACCACGAAAAATAAAAATGGCTACTGATCTTGAAAACGTTAACCAGAGAAAGAGGGTTCGGGAGTTAAGGTACAAATCGGGAAAGGTGTTAGGCTCCCCATTCGCCCAACCGTAAGGTTGGTCTCTACTAATTATCATTGGTTCTTTAATAAGATTTCTCAAATGCATACAAATAAAGAAAGTGGAGACAAAGAGAGAACATTCAAAATCAAATACGAAAAATATATAACATATGTATATAGAACACCGAAACAAATAATAAAAGAAAATTCTAAGTCCTACGGCATGCAATTTCTAACTAAATGATACATGGAGCACTCCCACATTCAATATTATTAAAACAACCTAAACTAGCATAATTCAAATAAAAAAAATGCTAAAAGTTACTAAAATCACCAAAACCTAAATTGCTAATAAGTTGACCTAAACTATCCTAAATATGCACTTGAAGAAAGTAACCAAAACATGTACAAACATACATTTAGAGAGACATTAACATGATGAGTATTTAACACTAATTGTAAAAATGCGTTAAAAATTCTATATTGAAAGAAAACTTACTAACAAATAAATAAAAAAAAAGAGTTTCATGACAAAGAGAATTTAATGGTTTGAGGAAAAGGAAAATAAAGAAAAAGTTTATAAAGAAAATCATACTAAAATGAAAAGGGTAGAAAATGTTAGTAAACTATTGAAAAAAAAACCTAACTATTTACATTTTATATTTTAAAACAGATAAAAGAAAATGAAATGAAAAGGGAACAAAAGAAAAAGAAATTACACTTAAAGATGAAATCTAGTTTAAAAGACTTTTTATGATTTTTTAGATTTAACAAAATAAAATAAAAAAAAGAAAAATAAATACTATGAAAGGAAGGTTAAGCTAACATTTAAAAAAGGAGAAAAAGAAAAATACTAAACTAACATTAAAAGAAAGATAAAAGAAAAGGAAATGAGACATTAGTAAAGAAAAATTAAACTAATATTTAAAAGGATTGAAAAAGGAAAATAAAAATGAAGCGCTACATTACAAGGAGAATAAGGCTAATAATAAAGGAAATGAAAAAAAACTAAAGTGCTAAAAATGAAAAATTACACTAATGCTAAAAGAAAAGAAAATGGTACATTAAAAGGAAAAATAAAACTACATCAAAGGAAGAAGAAAAGAAAAATAAATGGAACATTAAACTAACATTTAAAAGAAAAGAAAAAGACAAAGAATAAAATTTCTAGACAATTATTTAGAAAATGTGAATATAGTATTGAAAACTACATTCACATGGATGTTAGTGCATTGATAATAATAATTAACAACATTACAAGTTGTAATTGCCAAAAATATATGAGCACTTAATTGATGAATTAATGAAAAATAGCAATGAGTTTAGTGTGAATATGTAAACTAAGAAATTAATTAAAGTAATTAAGTTACATGAGGCAATGTAAATAACAAGCAAGATTAACTATGTAATATGAAAGAGATATCCGAATTGAAATTAAAAGTTAACCCGATCACTCTAAGAGAGAAGGAATGGAGTTAGAAAGATCGGGGATCCAAACGGAATACCTGGATTGTTAAGGAATTCTCAAATCGAGAAATGTGCTTCAATGGTCAAATTCTCAGATTGTGATCCAAGCTATGGTTTCAAAGTAGGCGTCGGAGGTTTGGATCTTAGTATTTCGGCAGGGCTTCGGTGTCGGGGCTCGATATTGCTCGGCGACTCGGTAGAGCTTCTCTCACTAAAAATTTTGTCCTGAAAACGTACTAAGGGGCACGGTATTTATAGAATTATTCAACTAATGAGATGCTGTCACGTTTTGGGACATGTCAGGCCATTTGGAGTTGGCGGTTGCCAGGTTGGAGGTGGAGGTCGCCATGTATAAAAAATGTTCCATAAGGTTCTATTGGCGGTCACCACAATGTGAGTTGGCGGTTGCCATGTTGGAGGTGCCGGTCGCTACTTTTAGCTAGGGTTTCCAAGAGGTTCTATTGACGATCGCCACAATGAACATGGCGGTCGTCACATTGGGAATGACTTGCATAACAAGTCATGGCTGGCTCGACAAAATTTTATTAGTTTGAAGGTTTTAGATTCAAATACTATCACGCCCCAAAACCCAGGGTTACGTGAAAATCCACCAAACACCAGTTTTAAATAAATAGAATTTTATATCATCAAAATCATCTGTTGAAATAAAGGAAAAACCCAAAAAGATACATCTCTCATAAAGAAAAACATACAGTTCCAACATGCATACAGTATATCGCCTTATGGCATACAACAACTGTCTTCAGGATCAGGCATACCTGAAAGGAAAACTATAAAAGTCTTCAGCCACCGCGGGCATCACTAAGGCTACCCCTCATCCACATCATCACCTGAAAATGGTTTTACAAAAAATTTCACCCGTGAGTCGAAGCCCCATAGAAACAGACAATAAAGCTGTAAAGCATGAAATATGCAATCATATAGTGTGGGAGCAAACTCAACCACAAAACCCAAAACAGTTTTCCATCCAAAACCCACAAGTTTCCCATCGGACCAACACAAGTCTCCCAAAACGGTTTTATTTCATAAAACCCCTATTTCAATCCTTAAAACCAAGTGTTGCATGTAATGCAAATAAACCACCATAGTTAATGAAAACAGTAATCAAACATTGTTCCCTCACGGAATGTATAATCGTGGAAAAAGAAGAAGAATATGATTCTATGTACCGACTCTATCATAAGGGCACAGAGGTAACAACTATAGACTCCTGTCCATTACCCTAGACCCCAGCCATTCAAGACTCGCTAGGTAATGACAAGTTCTATACGGAGCACCATAACGAACCACTTAATTTACGGGCGACAACTTGAGGGAACTAAGCACCCAATCGTCTCAATTTACGGGGACTAACCCTAAGAACCTGAGTACCTACGCTACGCAAGTTTTTGGACTTACACCGAGGGCAACTCATGCCAAAAACATGTCATCCCGGTACATCTAGATAATCTTCTAAAAACATCACTGTAGCTCAACTACGAAAACATCATCTCAAAAATAATACATGACACATGTATATAGATCCATCTATCAACATGGAGATCAAACAAAATATTTTCAAAATATTTTTTACCGTTTTTAACAAAATGTTTCAAAAATGAGACTTAACCCCAAGGGTTAGCTCCAAACCTCCAAAACACCAAGTGTTGAGGTTTTTTTTTTTTTTTTATCAAAAACTACCATTTTCCACAAAACCACCTTTTGAAAGTCATACATCCACATGTCATATATGATAAGAAACCAAGAAAAGTGAAAAACATGCTTTTTACCCGTAAAACAAGATTTAAACATAAATATGACATTTCATACATTTTCTACTCAGTGAAAACATATATAATTAAATAAAACACCATTATACAACAGTAGGGTCTAGAATCCTACCTCGATGGGTCAAAACCCGACGCCTCCAAAATCGGTCCTAGTCGGAACGAGAATCTGGCCAGATGAGCGTGAAGCTATCATCTTAGATAGTAAGGATCCACAAGCTGATCGTCGAAAACTAGGCTCTGGGCACTCACTTGTGTAGAGAGAAGGCAGAGGGAATGGAAAAATAATCTTTTCTAAACATTCCAGCCCCTGGAACTACTTATAAGCTCGGCCAAAAAGCAGTTCAGTCGACTGAAGATGCCACTTCAGTCGACTGAAGCTCTTCAAAAAACGTGAACCGCCATAGTTCAATCGACCGAACCCTTCGGTCCAGTCGACTGAACTCAAGAAAAATAGTTCAGTCGACCGAACATAGCAGCCCAATCGACCGAATTCCCTACTGTTTTTGGTCTCGAGTTTTGTGTTCTAAGGACAACCAAACAAGCCTAAACAAGGTTCGAGAAAGCGTTAAAGACATCTACATGCTGTTCTACAACTCCAAAACATAAATCATACATCGATGATATATAATATGAAGAAAAACACAACATCATTTATATATCAAAATAAAATGGTACAAGGTCTCACAACTCTCACTCACTTAAGGAATTTCGCCCCCGAAATCAACTACAAGGTCACGAGGTGAACAACTCCGAGTATCTAGCACGAACCCCAGACTCAAGCTCCTATGTCGCTTCTTCAACCCCGTGATGATGCCACAGAACCTTGACATACGCAACAGTTCTCCCCCGTAACACTTGCTCCTTCGTGTCTAGAATACCCACCGGACGCTCCTCATACGTGACATCCTCATCAACTCGCAGCTCGGCCCAATCCAAAACATGTGAGGGATCAGGCTCATACTTCTTAAGCATGTAAACGTGAAACATGTTATGCACAGATGCTAATTGAGGTGGCAAAGCCAGGTGGCATGCTACCACCCCAATTCTTTCCAAGATCTCGAATGGTCCAATAAAACATGGTGATAGTTTCCCGCTACGACCAAATCTCATCAATCCTCTACGAGGCGAGACCTTCAGAAACATGTGATCCCCCACAGCAAACTCTAACGGTCTCCTCCGCCAATCAGCATAGCTCTTATGGCGCTCTGAGTTGTCACTAGGAGCTGACGAACCATTGCGACCTTCTCAGTTGTCTCCCGTACTAAGTCGGGTCCCAAAACTGCGGTCTCTCCCACCTTTGCCCAACAAACAGGCAATCTACACGGCCTACCATATAGAGCCTCATACGGTGCCATTCTAATACTGGACTGGTAACAGTTATTGTTTGCAAACTCTGCCAATGATAGATGATCCCCCCAAGAACTCCGAAAATCAAGAACACAAGCTCTCAGCATGTCCTCTAAAATCTGAATGGTCCTCTCAGACTGACCGTCGGTCTGAGGATGAAAAGCTGTACTAAAGGTCAAGCTCGTCCCCAAAGCCACCTGAAGACTCTGCCAAAAGCGCGATATAAAGCGCGGGTCTCGATCAGAAACAATGGTCACATGTACCCCATGTAGTCAGACTATCTCCCGAATGTACAATCTGCTTAATATGTCCACTGAATCTTTCACTCGAATAGGGAGGAAGTGCGCAGACTTCGTCAACCTATCAAACACAACCCAAACAGCATCATCTCCACCCGGCGATCGAGGAAGTCCTGATACGAAATCCATCGTGATATTCTCCCACTTCCACTTAGATATAGGCAACGACTGCAACAATCCTGCTGGCCTCTAGTGCTCCACCTTTACTTGCTGACAAGTAAGGCATTGAAAAACAAATCGGATCACATCTCTCTTCATTCCTGTCCACCAGAACTGACGACGCAAGTCACAATACATCTTCATGCCTCCTAGATGCACAGCAAGACGTGAATGATGAAACTCATGTAGCACCTCAGCACGACACGACTCTTGCACAAATAATCGCCCTAAAAATCTAAAACTCTGATCAGAACCCATCACCCATCCTGCTGTGTCTATCCCACTGGCAATGCGGTCCAGTATCGTCTGAGCCTCCTGATCTGTCCTCTGAGCCTCTAACACGCGTGCAACCAATGTAAGCTGTGAAACAACTAAATATAAGGTCGCACCTCCCGCTGTCTCTTTGAGACACAGATCAAACTCCCCAACATCTGCAAGCATGTCCCACTCTCGTATAGCCACAGCAGCCAACGAACCGTGAGATCTCCTACTGAGTGCGTCAGCTACGACGTTTGCCTTACCCATATGGTACTGCAAATTAAAGTCGTAGTCTTCCAACAACTCCATCCATCTTCGCTGGTGAAGATTCAAGTCCTTCTGTGAAAACAAGTACTTTAGACTCTTGTGATCAGAGAAGACCTCGAAACACTCACCATAAAGATAGTGACACCACGTTTTTAAGGAAAGACCACGACTGCCAACTCCAGATCATGTGTCGGGTAGCTCCTCTCATGTGTCTTCAACTATTAGGATCCATAACCTACAACTTTGCCTTCCTGCATCAGAACGCAACCCAAACCCTCATGTGAAGCGTCGCAGTTCACTGTGTAACCCAAACCTCACTCAGGAATAATCAGTAGTGGTGCACTGGTTAATCTTCTCTTCATCTCCTGGAAAGCTGACTCACAGGACTCGCTCCACACAAATGTGACTCCCTTCCGCGTCAAACGCGTCATCGGTGCTGCAACCCTAGAGAAGTCCTGCACAAATTGTCGATAATAACCTCCATACCTATAAAACTGCGGATCTCAAAGACGTTCCTCGGTCGTTGCCAATCCATCACGGCATCAGTCTTCGATGAGTCTATTGATACCCCATCCTTTGACACCACGTGTCCAAGGAATCTCACCTCTGTCATCTAGAACTCACACTTCTCGAACTTCGGATACAAGCGATGTTCTCTCAGAAGCTAAAGTACAATATGCAGATGCTCCTCGTGTATCTCCCTCATTGGTGAATAAACCAAAATGTCATCCACGAACACGACTACGAAACTGTCTAAATAAGGGTGGAAGATACGGTTCATCAAACCCATAAATGTAGCTGGAGCGTTCGTCAAACCAAACGGCATAACCAGAAACTCATAGTGACCATAACGAGTCCAAAAGGCGATCCTCGCTATGTCCTCATCCTTAATCCTAAGCAGGTGATATCCTGACCTCAAGTCAATCTTCGAGAAGCAACGGGACCCCCTCAACTGGTCAAATAAGTCGTCAATCCTTGGCATAGGATACATGTTCTTCACCGTCACTTGGTTCAACTTCCTGTAGTCAATACACAACCTCAACGAACCATCCGTCTTCTTCGCAAAGAGCGCTGGAGCTATCCACGGCGATGTACTCAGACGTACAAACCCTTTATCGTGTAACTCCTGGAGCTGCACCTTGAGTTTTCGCAACTCAGCCGGTGCGAAACGATATGAAGGCATAGAGATAGGAGCAGCCCCTGTAACAAGATCAATGGAGAACTCCACATCCCTGCTCGATGGAAACTCAAACAGACCGTCTGGAAAGACATCTGGATAGTCGCAAGCACATGGGGTAAATCCCCTCGAACCCCAACTAACTCTTCCAACCTGAGAGCAGAAAAAAGAAAACCCAAGTTCCCTCGACGCCGAACAACACTGGGCATAGACATCAAGCCCTCATCCTGATCACGCACAAAGTAGAAGCAGTAACCCTCCGGCGTACAGATTGACACCCTCCGTCGCTCACAATCTATAAAGGCATGGTAGGTAGTCAGCCAGTCCATCCCTAGGATGACGTTAAACGTGGTCATGTCTTGAATGATAAAATCAAATGCTAAACAACGACTAGCAACTCCTAACTCACAAGATCTGCAAACTCTACTCAACACTACATTTCCACCGACAGGGGTCTCTACGCTCACTGCACTACCCAACGCATCTACCTTCAATCCCAATGCAGATGCAAAAGCAAAAGAGATAAAAGAATGTGATGCTCCTGTGTCGATGAGAACACTAGCCCATGATCTAAAGACTAGAAGAGTACCTCTGATCACGGCTGGAGCTACTGTAGCATTAAGCCCTATTGGTGCCTTCGAAGCACAGGGATCTGCGAGAACATAAGCCCTAGCATGTGGTAGCCTGGTCTGCCCACCATAACCCTGAGTCGATGGCTGCCTCACCGACTGCGCTGAATCGCCTCCTTCCACAAACCTCGACATCTGAGCCCTAAGCTGCTACGGAGCCTGTTGCCTCTGTACGGATGAAGCAGCTAGCATTCATGTCGCACCCTGAACATTTCCCTCTCTGGGACATTATCTACGGATATGCCCGGACTGACCACACCCAAAATAAATAGGCAGTTCTCTCGCCTGTGACTGGACGGGCGCTGAACTCTGAGCCTGGTCCTTCTGTGGGCACTCAACTGAACGATGTCCCAACTATCCACAGCGGTAATTGATCAATCTTATTTTCTCTGACCTTCCTGACGAAGCCACTGAAGGTGTAGGTGCAAACGACTACGGTTGATACGACCCG
This sequence comes from Heliamphora exappendiculata, assembly GCA_034768845.1. NCBI lineage: Eukaryota > Viridiplantae > Streptophyta > Magnoliopsida > Ericales > Sarraceniaceae > Heliamphora > Heliamphora exappendiculata. The sequence goes on from JAOTRH010058957.1 coordinate 24,840, forward strand.
GTAAAATGAGAACTAGGTCCAGACGACCTCTGGCGCTTGTTCTTGTGCCCCTAAAACTATGTATCCCCACTGCCCTGCTGGTTCTTACCCTCTCTAATCCTGCGGCTGTCTGCCAACGAGTTCTCTACCCGGATAGCAACTTCCACTAGCTTGATGTATACATCCACATCTAGAGCTGCAACCCTATCCTTGATAGTAGGTCGAAGTCCCCTCTCAAACCTCCAAGTGCGCAACTCCTCAGTCGATACCAACTCTGGTGCGAATCGCGATAGATTCGTGAACTTGGCCTCATACTGGACCATAGATAGGTTCCCCTGAACGAGAGAGAGGAACTCCACTCAGTAAGTATCCCTCGCAGATCTCGGGAAATACTTCTCTAAGAAGACTCTTGTGAAAGCAGCCCACGTCTCATCCACAGTGGTCTTGGCAAACTTCCACCACTCTCTAGCATCTTCCTGCAGTTGGAACGTCGCCAACTTTATGCATAGAGCATCCTCCTCGATGTCCAGAGTATTGAAGATCGATGTGGTCACTTCCAACCACTCAGTAGCAAGCTTGGGGTCCGGCTCCCCAGCAAAGGTTAGAAGATCCAACCGCTGAAACTCCTGCATGGCCACAGAAGCCCTTGGCTCAGGAACTCTCACCCCAACCCTAGTAGCCTCTGCCATAGCTCGCATCGTACCCATCATCTCCTGCATCATGCCGACGCCACCCATGTCAGCACCACCCACTTGCTCCTGTGGGGCAGGAACGTTTCCTTCCTCTGGAACTTGAGCATCAGCTCGGCCTCGGCCGCGGCCTCGGCCACGACCCGATCCCCGCACTCCCCGCGTGGACATAATACTAGAGAAAGCAATATAAACAGGATAAGCTTTCCTACAACATGTTACTATGTAACATAAACATATAATCATACTATCACATAGCCACTTAAGATTATGAAAACACATCTCACATACCGAGGAGAATCAACAAGATGGACTCGTCAATTCAGATAACCTACTTAGATTCCTTGCTAGAAATCACGTCCGCGAAATGCGTTTCTAACTTGGCTCCCAAGTTTGTTCTTCCAAATGCCCAAAGGCAAGACTTATTAATCATAGGGTTCAACCTCCATACCCACATATACACAACAATCGTGCTCATAAAAAGCTATTAACATGTTATAAAATAAGGTTTAAACACATGCGAGCAAGCATACACAATCAACGTCACCAAGTGATAAATCCTTTTTCCCATGGTTTAAACGTGATTTTCTTGCTAGAAATCACGTCTGCGAAACGCGTTTCTAACTTGGCTCCCAAGTTTGTTAGTCCAAATGCCCGAAGGCAAGAGTCATTAATCTTGGGGTTCAACTTCCTTACCCACATATGCACAACAATCATACTCATAAAGCTATTAACATGTTATAAAACAATGTTTAAATACAAGCAAGTAAGCATACACAATCAACCTCACTAGGTGATAAACCCTTTATCCCATGGCTCTCAGGTATTCGAACCCAGAGCTCTGTTGCCAAGTTGTCACGCCCCAAAACCCGGCGTCGCGGGAAAATCCAACAAACACCAGTTTTAAATAAATAGAATTTTATATCATCAAAACTATCTGTTGAAATAAAGGGAAAACCCCAAAAGATACGTCTCTCAAAAAGAAAAACATACAGTTCCAACATGCATACAGTATATCGCATTATGGAGTACAACAACTGCCTTCAGGATCAGGCATACCCAAAAGGAAAACTACAAATATCTTCAGCCACCGCGGGCATCACCAAGGCTACCCCTCATCCACATCATCACCTGAAAATAGTTTTATAGAAAATCTCACCCGTGAACCGAAGCCCAAGAGAAACAGATAATAAAGCCATAAAGCAGAAAATATGCAATCATATAGTGTCACGCCCCAAACTCCGGGTGACGTGAAAAGCCACAGAACAACCACTGAAACCACTAAACAAAAGGGATTTAAAACCAAAAGACCAAACAAGGCCAAAACCTTTGTAAAAACGTACTACCGATGGTTTATTGATTTAAAAGAGTAGCCAAAAGACTACAGTTACAGCCCCACAAGCTAAGCCTTTAAAAATAAAGTACGAATTTTGGATAAGAAAATATTTTCATTTTAAATGAAGCTTAGGCTGTTCCAAAATTTATCTCAAAGCACAAAGGTTTATGTAAAGCAAAAACCATTTGAAAATTCCATTTGAAAATCCCATTTGTAAACCATTGATCCCAACAACGAAAAACGTAGTATGAAACTACGGAAAAACAATAACCAACCCAAGGTTCTCTTGAAAGCATTAAAATATGCATACATCCATGATCATAGTATACGATTTACAACATATTACAAATAAACATGAAACATATACAACAGGTATAAGCTACCTATCAAGACAAAACAGAAGTCTTGTCATCAGCCACCTCCTGGCACCACTGAGTCAACCTACAGGACCACGCTTACCTGAAAAGATTTTACAGCAAAATTCCACACCGTGAGCCGAAGCCCAATAGGAAAAGACAATAAAGCTGTAAAGCAGGAAACATGCAATCACAAGCATACAGGCTCAACCACAGGAGCCAAAAAGGTTTTTTCAACCCAAAATCACAAGTTTTCCATCAGGCTAATACGAGCCTCAAAACGGTTTTATTTCATAAAACTCAATATTTCTGTCCTCAAAACCGTGCATATCCTATAGTAGGAGCTAACTTAACCACAGAGCTAAAAGTTTTTACATCATAAAATCCCAAGTTTCCCATTAGACTCCCAAAACAGTTTTTCCTTCACAACCAAGCATTTAAACAATGCAAAACCACATTTTATAGTCGAAGGAAAACAGTAATCAAAGCATCATTCCCTCGCAGAATGTACTATCGTGGAATAGAAGAATAAGATCCTATGAACCGACTCAATCACGAGGGGATAGAGGTAACAACTATTAACCCCTATCTAGTATCTAATCCTCATACATCATGGGACCGGTTAGATACACACAAGTTCTATACGGAGCACCACGACGAACCACTCAATTTATGGGTACGAGCCCGAGGGTGTAGAGCACCCATCCGTCTCAGTTCACGGGAACTAACCCGAATGACCTGAGTACCTACTCTGCGCACGTTTTCAGCCTTACACCGAGGGCAACTCGTGCAAAATACACGTCATCCTGGTACATCTAGATAATCTTCTAAAATCCGAATCGTAGCTCAACTACGAAAAATATTTCACAAATATACATTATACATGTATATAGATCCATCCATCAACATGGAGATCAACATAATATTTTCAAAATATTTTTTCTCGTTTTCAACAAATATTTCAAAACCTGAGACTCAACCCCGAAGGCGAGCTCCAAACCTCTAAAACATAAAATGTTGAGATTTCAATCAAAACCATCGCTTTCCAACAAAACCACCGTCTTCCACCGTTTTCAAGAAAGCCCTTTGAAAACCATCCAACCACAAGTCATATAATGTAATAAATCAAAAAAAGCGAAAAACATGCTTTTTATTCGAAAAATCAAGGTTTAAACATATATATATATATATGACATTTTATGTATTTTCTACCGGTGAAAAAGCATACAATTACATATAACATCCTAATACAACAGTAGGGTCTAGAATCCTACCTCGTTGGGTCAAAACCCGACGTCTCGAAAATCGAACCTCAATGAAACAAAATTCTTTTTGGATATATGCGAAGCCCCCAGAACCAACATCAAGGATCTGCTGTCCGAACGCTGAAAACCGATCCCCGGGCCCATCAAAACTTAGAGAGAAGGTAGAGAAATGGGAGAGAGAAACCAAATCTGAAATAAAAAATATCCAAAATATATTCCAAGGCTTGATATTTATAGCAAAAATGCCACATCACGCAGGTCAGTCGACTGGAAGACCTTCTGGAAAACCAAAACCTCGCACCGCCTTATGTCTAGTGGACTAGATCCTCCTGATCAGTCGACTGAACCACCAAAACCCTACTCAGTCGACTGCACTCACCCATTCAGTCGACTGAATTTCTCACTGAAATTTTCTCAACTTGTTTTCTGCTGCAGAACAGGTTTTATAGCCTAAACACTTGTCAAACAAACCTCTTTCGAAGCCAAACAAGCGTAAAACTCATACGCACGTGCTGTTCTATTCCGAAGAAACAAATCCCCAACATACCAAGATTAAAGGTTAACTCAAACTCCGTCAACACTTAAATTATTCTCAAAATAAACTGGGTCAGGGTGTCACAACTCTCCCCCTCTAAAGGAATTTCTTCGTCGAAATTCAACACTGCTTCGCAAGCCAAACACAGCCCATCAATCATCAACAACATCTGATGCAAGCTCAACAACACTGTACAACAGCAGAAATGCCCTGGCAACACTGTACAACAGCAGAAATGCCCTGGCAACACTGTACAACAGCAGACATGCCTTAACAACTGAAACCCCAAAACTGGAGTTGTCACATAACTGAAACCAAAATTGCACACCCGTAAGGAATCAATCTCCATACAGACTATTCACACGTGCAAGTTCCACTGACATCGCTGTGATCCAAGAAACATCCATAAAACATCGGATCAAGATCCAACTCACGCTACTAAACCCCAACACAGAACCCTCACCAACACAACTACTCAACAAACGCAAAGCAAGAGACTAATTCACCACAGTACCTGATCTCAAACATGCTCTATGATCGAACACAGAGACTTCACCCTCGTCCTCATTGCCACATACTAGCTCAATCACACCTCACAATACCCACCAAGGACTATCTCTCAGTGTCCAAACACACGATGTCGAACTTTGACATCGATCACGTGAAGTCACACACCCCGTACACAAACTTTACTCAAATCCTGACGATCACCAAATGACCATCAACTTTGATACCACATCATCACCCTACAGATGCCAACATTAACACCACTGAAGCCGACATGCCGCCGATCCACGAGCAACAACACAACACTCGACTCCAGGGAGAAGCTTACCATAGAGAAGCTCACGTAACTCACCTGGAATACCAAAGAATGTATCTTAACAAACCCTCCGATCTTCATCCTCCACTCGAACTTCTATCACGAACCCCAATTCTCACCCAGGAGAAACATCAGGTGGCACACCATTGTCTGCGACAAGGTTTCACACAACCGAAAACTAATCTGGCATCACAGCCACAAAATCACCTGACTCCAGCGAGTCACTCGACTAATCACGTCACATAGCCAAAACATCTCATAGGGTATCCAACAACCTGTATCAACCAAATCATAACTCCCATGCAATAGCACGTCACTGCACATTACTGCACAACTCAACGTCTTGCCATCAGATCACTAATACCCAGGCTACAGATCAACCTCAAATCAAACACGACCTCCGTCGTCTAATAAATCAAACATGATCCTCGTGATCCGGCAAAGCGAATAGGTAGACTAACATATAGCATCAATTCTAACGCAGCACACATACATCAAACCCGTGAGTCCACATTAGCAACATATTCGAACCTACGACACCAACCAAGACTTGCATCTTACACTTAGCAATTTCTTTACATCTAAAACTCATCACAGCCCCGCCGTTCCGTACCAAACAATCGCGTCGATCTAAACAGGCTACGCCAACCAAGGCTTCTTTAACATCATATCCTCCCTAATCCATACTTTATCACACTCTCGGCACTACTGTCCATACAAACAACAGTTATGCCGAAGCATAACACTTACTACAGTCGACAACTACTCCTCGACTCCAAGAACTCTGAGCAGTTCCAAGTGCCAAATAGGACCCAAGCCAGATTCACAAAAGTCTACCAGAAACCCATCCTACACATATCACAGACATTCAGATGTAGAGCGTCTTGCACCACGCGTCGAAGCTACGAAGAATCTATCTTCTAATCACCTAATCACAGTGACACAAGTCCCAGAGTCATAACTCCAAGGGTCATACACAGGTATAGATCCATTGAGAATCCACAGTCTCAAAACACAACAAAAAACAGAACCAATCAAGAACCTAGCGTCTCTATCCAACCGAGATGAAACAACTCACACCAGACAGTCGTCAAGACAATCGTCCATAAGAAAACTCTCTCTCCCCTTCCATCCAAAGGAAAGAAAAAGGCCAACAAGAAACCATGGCCCAACCTTAGCGTAGTGGAGTGCCCTTCAACACTTAGCCTTTAAGAACTCTGTAAGTCCTACCCCAAGGCCACATCGGCTACAGTCGCACAACTGCTGTCAACTCTGATCACACAACTCAGGTCATCCGCTACACCAAGCTCTCTCTCTGACCTCATTCACGCACGTAAACACCATCCATTCGCATACATGGTTCAACACATACCATTACGCCCAAAACCTCATTTCACACGGTTGCGCATACTCACCTACCTAACTCCTGTTAGGCAAACCACAATCACGTCACGGCCTCGAGCTCACTGTCCAAGGCACAACATCAAACAAAGGGAACCCAATTCTGAGACCTTTCATTTAGAGTTACTAATAACTCTCACAACCATGCAGACACCTTCCGCACTTTCGCTCTCAAAGCACACATTGGTCACAGGCATCATACCCTACAATTTCTCACCTATCACCCTAGGCTAGCCAAACCACATGGTACACAGCTGAACCTTATTACTCCGCACTTCGTTCCTAGGGGTAAACAACATACCCATCTCTGAACCTAAGGTGGAACACAAATAATCTCCAAACATATCATACTCGGGATACATCATTGCAACACTAAGCCAACCACAGGAACCTAACACAGTTCCCAAACACAATCTCCTAATCACAAGGATATTGACCAAACCACATACTTGCATTCCCGAAGAAATCTTACAGAACCAATACTCGTCACAGGAGCCCTTACACATTCCCATACAGCCGTAACCCGTGCTCGTCCCAACATAATTGCAACTCTTACTCATTCCCATATCCTTGAACTCACACACTCGTAACTCAAGTCTCAAACCTCAAGGAAGTATACAACGTCCAAGGTCATCAGAACTACTCTAACTACCGTCAACATCCTGTTGATCACCATCAACATCCTGCTGACAGGGATATTCCCAAAACCACTCATGTTCTACTGAGTCAACATACACCCGGCTAAGGATTACTACGCTCCCATCCACTATGTTCCCGTCTACACCCCATCCTGAGTACACGGCTCGTGACATAGCATGGCTCAAGAAGTATCTAATCCATCACACGGCCAGAACCACGTATACCAGGACTCCGAAGGGATTGTTACTATCCCTAATCCAATCACATCCACTGATTTCCCAGCGTCTCCGATACCCCAGCACCTCGACTCACAAGGTTATCCATAACACAACTCCAACATCCATTAACCTACTCTCAAGGGTAGCCAGCTACTATAACCAAGCCACTAACTAGGCTTCATCTGCACCTGAACAAACGCCGCTCGTACTAACACTTAACATGTGCCAACCGAGGCCAACCTCACACGGCTGAACCCAACTCACTGATGAGTTCCACAACATACCAATCGATCGACGCTTAACCCATAACATCGTCTCTGCAACAATCGCTGCGACCACTGTAACCGAGTCGCATTACCAAGACACAAACCACAGTCTCGTCGTCTCTAAGGGTGTACAGGTTGTATATGAAGAAGCATGAAACACGATAACCTAAAGTCGATCTATCATGTTACTTCTTCCACATACCACATAATCATGCTAACACGTAGCCACAACGATCATGTGGACACAACACCGATACCGAGGAGAACCGATAAGAATGACGCGTCACTTTGGATAACCCACTTAGATTTCTTGCTAGAAATCACGTCCATGAAACGCGGTTCTAACTTGGCTTCCAAGTTTGTCAATCCAAAGGCCCGAAGGTAAGACTAATCAATCCTAAGGTCCAACCTCCCTGCTCACATATACATAACATCATCAGCTCATGTTCAAAACACATGCAACTAAGCACACAGACATCCTCACAAGGTGATGCACCCTCTTCCGATGACACTTTGGTATTCGAACCCAAAGCTCTGATACCAAGTTGTTACGCTCCAAACTCTGGGTAACGCGAAAAGTCACAGAACAACCATCGAAACCACACAAACAAAAGGGATTTAAAATCAGAAGACCAAACGAGGCCAAAACCTTTGTAAAAATGTACTACCGAGGGTTTATTGATTTAAAAGAGTTGCCAAAAGACTACAGTTATAGCCCCACAAGCTAAGCCTTTATAAACAAAGTACGAGTTTTGGATAAGAAAATCTTTTCATTTTAAATGAAGCTTAGGCCTTTCCAAAATTTACCTCGAAGCACAAAGGTTTATGTGAAGCAAAAATTATTTGAAAATTCCGTTTGTAAACCGTTGATCCCAGCAACGAAAAACGTAGTACGAAACTATGGAAAAACAACAACCAACCCAAGGTTCTCTCGAAAGCATTAAAACATGCATATATCCATGATCATAGTATACGATTTACAACATGTTACAAATAAACATGAAACATATACAACAGGTATGAGCTACCTATCAAGACAAAACAAACGTCTTGTAATTAGCCACCTCCTGGCACCACTAAGTCAGCCTACAGGACCACGCTTACCTGAAAAAGTTTTACAGTAAAATCCCACACCGTGAGCCGAAGCCCAATAGGAAAAGACATTAAAACTGTAAAACAGAAAATATGCAATTACAAGCATACAGGCTCAACCACAGGAGCCAAAAAGGTTTTCCCAACCCAAAATCACAAGTTTTTCATCAGGCTAATACGAGACTCAAAACGATTTTATTTCATAAAACTCCATATTTATGTCCTTAAAATCATGCATATCATATAGTGGGAGCTAACTCAACCACAAAGCCAAAAGGTTTTACATCATAAAATCCCAACTTTGCCATCAGACTCCCAAACCAGTTTTCCCTTCACAACAAAGCATTTAAATAATGCAAAATCACATTTTACAGTCGAAGGAAAACAGTAATCAAAACATCGTTCCCTCGCAGAATGTTCCATCGCGGAATAGAAGAATAAGATCCTCTGTACTGACTCAATCACAAGGGGATAGAGATAACAACTATAGACCCATGTCCAGTATCAAATCCCCAAACATCATGGGACTGGTTAGATACAAAACAAGTTCTATACGGAGCACCACGACAAACCACTCAATTTACGGGTACAAGCCCGAGGGAGCTGAAAACCCATCCGTCTCAATTTACGGGGACTAACCCGAAGAACCTGAGTACCTACTCTGCGAACGTTTTTGGACTTACACCGAAGGTAACTCGTGCCAAATACACGTCATCCCGGTACATCTATATAATCTTCTAAAAGCCAAATCGTAGCTCAACTACGAAAAATATTTCACAAATATACATTAGACATGTATATAGATCCATCCATCAACAGGAGATCAACCAAATATTTTCAAAATGTTTTTTTCCGTTTTCAACAAACATTCCAAACCTGAGACTCAACCCCGAAGGCAACCCTCCAAACCTCCAAAACATAAAATGTTGAGATTTCAATCAAAACCATCGTTTTCCAACAAAACCACCGTCTTCCACCATTTTCAAGAAAACCCTTTAAAAACCATCCAACCACAAGTCATATATTGTAATGAATCAAGAAAAGTGAAAACATGCTTTTTACCCGAAAAACCAATGTTTAAACATATATATATATATATGACATTTCATGCATTTTCGACCGGTGAAAAAGCATACAATTACATATCGCGCCCTAATACAGCAGTAGGTTCTATAATCCTACATCGTTGGGTCAAAACCCGACGTCTCGAAAACCGAACCTCGATGAAAGAAAATTCTGTCCGAATATATGTGAAGCCCCGAGTACCAACATGAAGGATTCGCTGTCTGAATGCTGAAAATCAAACCCCTGGCCCATCAAAACTTAGAGAGAAGGCAGAGAAATGGGAGAGAGAAACCAATTCAGAAATAAAAAATATCCAAAATATCTTCCAATGCTTGATATTTATAGAAAAATGCAACATCGCATAGGTCTGTCGACTGGACCCCCAATCCAGTCGACTGAAAAGCCTTCTAGAAAACCAAAACCTCGCACCGCCTTAAGTCTAGTGGACTGGACCCTCCTGGTCAGTCGACTGAACTCACCCCTTCAGTCAACTTAAATTCTCACTAGAATTTTCTCAACTTGTTTTTTGCTGCAGAACAGGTTTTATACCCTAAACACTTGTCAAACAAACCTATTTCGAACCCAAACAAGTGTAAAACTCATACGCACATGTCGTTCTATTCCAAAGAAACGAAACCCCAACATACCGAGATCAAATGTTAACTCAAACTCCGTCAACACTTAAATTATTCTGAAAATAAACTAGGTCAGGGTGTCACAACTCTCCCCCCTTAAAGAAATTTCGTCCTCGAAATTCAACACTGCTTCGCAAGCCAAACACAGCCCATCAATCATCAACAACCTCTGATGCAAGCTCAACAACATTGTACAATAGCATAAAGGCCCCGGCAACGCTGTACAACAGCAGACATTCCTTAACAACTGGAACCCCAAAACTGGAGTTGTCACATAACTGATACCAATAATACACACCTGTAAGGAATTAATCTCCTTACAGACTGTTCACACGTGCTAGTTCCACTGAGATCACTTTCATCTAGGAAACATCCATAAAATATCGGATCAAGATCCAACTCACACTACCAAACCCCAACACAGAACTCTCCCCAACATAACTACTCTAGCAACAAATGCAAAGCAAGATACCAATTCACCACGATACCTGATCTCAAACATGCTCTATGCTCGAACACAGAGACTTCACCCTTGTCCTCATTGCCACATACTAGCTCAATCACACCTCGCAATACCAACCAAGAACTATCTCCACAAGTCCAAACACACGACGCCGAACTCTGACATCGATCACGTGAAGTCACACCCCGCACACAAACTTTACTCAAATCCTAACGATCACCAAATGACCACCGACTTTGATACCACATCATCACCCTACAGATGCCAACATTAACACCACTAAAGCTGACATGTCGCCGATCCACGAGCAACAACATAACACTCGACTCAAGGGAGAAGCTCACGTAACTCACCTGGAATACCAAAGAATGTATCCCAACAAATCCTCTGATCTTCATCCTTCACTCGAACTTCTATCACGAACCCCAATTCTCACCCAGGAGAAACATCAGGTGGCACACCATTGTCTGCGACAAGGTTTCACACAACCGAAAACCAATCTGGCATCACAGCCACAAAGTCACCTGACTCCAGCGAGTCACTCGACCAAACACGTCACATAGACAGAGCATCTCATAGGTATCCAACAACCTATATCAACTAAATCATAACTCCCATGCAATAGCAGTCACTGCACATTACTGCACAACTCAATGTTTTTCCATCAGATCACTAATACCCAGGCTACAGATCAACCTCAAATCAAACACGACCTCCATCGTCTGATAAATTAAACATGATCCTCGTGATCTGACAAAGCGAACTGGTAGACTGACATATAGCATCAATTATAACGCAAAACACATACATCAAACTCGTGAGTCCACATTAGCAAGATATTCAGACCCAAGACACCAACCAAGACTTGCATCTTACACTTAGCAATTTCCTCACATCCAAAACTTAACACAGCCCCGCGATTCCCAACCAAACAATTGCGTCGGTCTTAACAGGCTACGCCAACCAAGGCTTCTTTAACACCATATCCTCCCTAATCGATACTTTATCACACTCTCGGGACTACCGTCCATACAAACAACAGTTATGCTGAAGCACAACACTTACCAAAGTCGACAAACACTCCTTGACTCCAAGAACTCGAAGCAGTTCCCTGTCCCAAATAGGACCCAAGCCAGATTCACAAAAGTCTACCAGAAACCCACCCTACGCATGTCACAGACACTCAGATTTACAGCGTCTTGCACCACGCGTCGAAGCTACAAAGAATCCATCTTCTAATGACCTAATCACAGCGACACAACTCCCTGAGTCATAACTCCAAGGGTCAAACACAGGTATAGATCCATTGAGATTCCACAGTCTCATAACACAATAAAAAGCTGAACCAATCAAGAACCTAGCGTCTTTATCCAACCGAGATGAAACAACTCACACCAGTCAGTCGTCAAGACAATCGACCACAAGAAAACTCTCTCTCCCCTTCCATCCAAAGGAAAGAAAAAGGCCAACAAGAAACCATGACCCAACCTTAGCGTAGTGGAGTACCCCTCAACACTTAGCCTCTAAGAACTCTGTAAGTCCTACCCTGAGGCCACATCGGTTACAGTCACATAGCAGTTGTCAACTCCGATCACACAACTCAGGTCATCCGCTACACCAAGCTCTCTCTCTGACCTCATTCACACACGTAAACACCATCCATCCGCATACCTGGTTCAACGCATACCATTACGTCCAAAACCTCACTTCACACGATTGCGCTTACTCACCTACCTAACTCCTGTTAGGCAAACCATAATCACGTCACGGCCTCGAGCTCATTGTCCAAGGCACAGCATCAAACAAAGGGAACCCAATTCTGAGACCTTTCATTTAGAGTTACTAATAACTCCCACAACCATGCAGACACTTTCTGCATTTTTGCTCTCAAAGCACACATCGGTTACAGGCATCGTACCCTACGATTTCTCACCTATCAACCCAGGCTAGACAAACCACACGGTACACGGCATAACCTTATTACTCCACACTTCGTTCCCAGGGGTAAACAGCATACCCATCTCTGAACCTAAGGTGGAACACAAATAATCTCCAGACATACCATACTCGGGATACATCATTGCAACACTAAGCCAACCACAGGAACCTAACACCGTCCCCAAATGCGATCTCCTAATCACTAGGATATCGACCAAACCACATACCTACATTCCCGTATTAATCTTACAGAACCGATACTCGTCACAGGATCCCTTACACATTCCCATACTGCCGTAGCCCGTGCTCATCCCAACATAATTGCAACGCTTACTCATTCCCATATCCTTGAGCTCACGCACTCATAACTCAAGTCTCAAACCTCAAGGAAGTATACAACGTCCAAGGTCATCAGAACTACTCTAACTACTGTCAACATCCTGTTGACCACCATCAACATCTTGCTGACAGGGATATTCCCAGAAGCACTCATGTTCTGCTATCTCAACATACACCCAGCTAAGGATTACTATGCTCCAATCCACTATGTTCCCATCTACACCCCATCCTGAGTACGCGGCTCGTGGCATAGCATGGCTCAAGACGTATCTAATCCATCACACGGCCAGAACCACGTATACCAAGACTCCAAAGGGATTATTACTATCCCTAATCCAATCACACCGACAGATTTCCCAAGGTCGCCGACACCCCAGCACCTCGACTCACAAGGTCAACCATAACACAACTCCAACATCCATTAGCCTACTCTCAAGGGGAGCCAGCTACTATAACCAAGCCACCAACTAGGCTTCATCTGCACCTGAACAAACGCTGCTCATACTAACACCTAACAGATGCCAACTAAGGCCAACCTCACACAGCTAAACCCAACTCACTGATGAGTTCCACAACATACCAAGCGATCGACGCTTAACCCATAACATCATCTCTGCAACAATCACAGCGACCACAGCAATTGAGTCGCATAATCGAGGCCCAAACCACAGTCTCGTTGTCTCTAAAGGTGTACAGGTTGTATATGAAGAAAGCATGAAACACGATAACCTAAGGTCGATCTATCATGTTACTTCTACCACATACCACATAATCATGCTAACACATAGCAACAACGATCATGTGGACACAACACCGATACGGAGGAGAACCGATAAGAATGACGCGTCACTTTGGATAACCCACTTAGATTCCTTACTAGAAATCACGTCCATGAAACGCGGTTCTAACTTGGCTCCCAAGATTGTTAATCCAAAGGCCCGAAGGCAAGACTAATCAATCCTAAGGTCCAACCTCCATGCTCACATATACATGACATCAACAGCTCATGTTCAAAACACATGCAACCAAGCATACACACATCCTCACAAGGTGATGCACCCTCTTCCGACGACACTTTGGTATTCGAACCCAAAGCTCTGATACCAAGTTGTTCGCCCCAAACTCTGGATCACGCGAAAAGTCACAGAACAACCACCAAAACCACACAAACAAAAGGGATTTAAAATCAGAAGACCAAACGAGGCCAAAACCTTTGTAAAAATATACTACCGAGGGTTTATTGATTTAAAAGAGTAGCCAAAAGACTACAGTTACAGCCCCACAAGCTAAGCCTTTATAAACAAAGTACGAGTTTTGGATAAAAAAATCTTTTCATTTTAAATAAAGCTTAGGCCTTTCCAAAATTTACCTCGAAGCACAAAGGTTTATGTGAAGCAAAAATCATTTGAAAATCCCGATTGCAAACCGTTGATCCCAACAACGAAAAACGTAGTACGAAACTATGGAAAAATAACAACCCACCCAAGGTTTTCTCGAAAGCATTAAAACATGCATACATCCATGACCATAGTATACGATTTACAACATGTTACAAATAAACATGAAACATATACAACAGGTATGAGCTACCTATCAAGACAAAACAGACGTCTTGTCATCAGCCACCTCCTAGCACCACCGAGTCAGCCTACAGGACCACGTTTACCAGAAAAAGTTTTACAGTAAAATCCCACACCGTGAGCCAAAGCCCAATAGAAAAAGACAATAAAGCTGTAAAGCAAAAAATATGCAATCACAAGCATACAGGCTCAACCACAGGAGCCAAAAAAGTTTTTCTAACCCAAAATCACAAGTTTTTTGTCAGGCTAATACGAGCCTCAAAACAGTTTTATTTCATAAAACCCCATATTTCTGTCCTCAAAACCGTGCATATCATATAGTGGGAGCTAACTCAACCACACAGTCAAAAGGTTTTACATCATAAAACCCTAAGTTTTCCATCAGACTCTCAAAACAGTTTTCCCTTCACAACCAAGCATTTAAACAATGCAAAATCACATTTTACAGTCGAAGGAAAATGGTAATCAAAACATCGTTCCCTCGCAGAATGTACCATCGCGAAATAGAAGAATAAGATCTTATGTACTGACTCAATCACAAGGGGATAGAGATAACAACTATAGACCTTTGTCCAGTATCTAATCCCCATACATCATGGGACCGGTTTGATACACACAAGTTCCATACGGAGCACCACGAGGAACCACTCAATTTACGGGTACGACCCCGAGGGAGCTGAGCACCCATCCGTCTCAATTTACGGGGACTAACCCGAAGGACCTGAGTACCTACTCTGTGCATATTTTCGGACTTACACCGAGGGTAACTTGTGCCAAATACACGTCATCCCGGTACATCTAGATAATCTTCTAAAAATTGAATCGTAGCTCAACTACGAAAAATATTTCACAAATAAACATTATACCTGTATATAGATCTATCCATCAACATAGGGATCAACAAAACATTTTCAAAATATTTTTTCATGTTTTCAACAAACGTTTCAAAACCTGAGACTCAACCCCGAAGGCGAAACCTCCAAAACAGAAAATGTTGAGATTTCAATCAAAACCATCGTTTCCCAACAAAACAACCGTCTTCCACCGTTTTCAAGAAAACCCTTTGAAAACCATCCAATCACAAGTCATATAATGCATGAACCAAGAAAAGCGAAAAACATACTTTTTACTCGAAAAACCAAGGTTTAAACATATATATATATATATGACATTTCATGCATTTTCGACAGGTGAAAAAGCATACAGTTACATATAACACCCTAATATAGCAGTAGGGTCTAGAATCCTACCTCGTTGGGTCAAAACCCGACGTCTCGAAAATCAAACCTCGACGAAACAAAATTCTGTTCGGATATATGCGAAGCCCCCAGTACCAACATCAAGGATCCGTTGTCCGAACGCTAAAAAATGAGCCCCAGGCCCATCAAAACTTAGAGAGAAGGCAGAGAAACGGGAGAGAGAAACCAGATCTGAAATAAAAAAATATCCAAAATATCTTCCAAGACTTAATATTTATAGAAAAATGCCACATCACATAGGTCAGTTGACTGGACCCCTAATCCGGTCGACTGAAAAACCTTATGGAAAACCAAAACCTCACACTGCCTTAAGTTCAGTGGACTGAACCCTCCTGGTCAGTCGATTGAACCACCAAAAACCCCACTCAGTCGACTGAACTCACCCCTTTATTCGACTGAAATTCTCACTAGAATTTTCTTAACTTGTTTTCTGCTGCAAAATAGGTTTTATAGCCTAAACACTTGTCAAACAAACCTCTTTCCAACCCAAACAAGTGTAAAACTCGTACGCACATGCCGTTCTATTTCGAAGAAACAAAACCCCAACATACCGAGATCAAATGTTTACTCAAACTACGTTAACACTTAAATTATTCTCAAAATAAACTGGGTCAGGGTCTCACATATAGTGTGGGAACGAACTCAACCACAAAACCCAAAATAGTTTTCCATCCAAAACTCACAAGTTTCCCATCGGACCAACACAAGTCTCCCAAAATGGTTTTATTTCACAAAACCCATGTTTCAATCCTTAAAACCATGTGTTGCAGGTAATGCAAATAAACCACCGCAGTTAAGAAAAATAGTAATCAAACATTGTTCCCTCACGAAATGTATCTTCGTGAAAAAATAAGAACAATATGATCCTATGTACCGACTCTATCACAAGGGCACAGAGGTAACAACTATAGACTCCTGTCCATTACCCTAGACCCTAGCGATTCAAGACTCGCTAGGTAATGACAAGTTCTATACGGAACACCATAACGAACCTCTTAATTTACGGGCGACAACCCGAGGGAACTAAGCACCCAACCATCTCAATTTATAAGGACTAATCCGAGGGACCGGAGTACCTACTCTGCGCACGTTTCTGGACTTACACCGAGGGCAACTCGTGCCAAATACACATCATCACGAAACATCTCGATAATCTTCTAAAAATCGAATCGTAGTTCAACTACGAAAAATATTTAACAAATATACATTATACATGTATATAGATCCATCCATCAACATGGAGATCAACAAAATATTTTTAAAATTTTTTTTCCCATTTTCAACAAACGTTTCAGAACCTGAGACTCAACCCCGAAGGCGAGCTCCAAACCTTCAAAACATAAAATGTTGAGATTTCAATCAAAACCATCGTTTTTCAACAAAACCACCGTCTTTCACCATTTTCAAAAAAACCCTTTGAAAACCATCCAACCACAAGTCATATAATGCAATGAACCAAGAAAAGCGAAAAACATGCTTTTTACCCGAAAAACCATAATTTCAACATATATATATGATATTTCATGCATTTTTTACCGATGAAAAAACATACAATTACATATAACACCCTAATATAGTAGTAGGGTCTAGAATCCTACCTCGTTGGGTCAAAATTCAACGTCTCAAAAACCAAACCTCGAAGAAATAAAATTTTGTCTGGATATATGCGAAGCCCCCAGTACTAACATCAAGGATCCGCTGTCTGAACGCTGAAAACCGAGCCTCGAGCCCATCAAAACTTAGAGAGAAGGCAGAAAATGGGAGAGAGAAACCAGATCTGAAATAAAAAATATCCAAAATATCTTCCAAGGTTTGATATTTATAGAAAAATGCCACATCACACAGGTCAGTCGACTGGACCCCCAATCTAGTCGACTGAAAAACCTTCAGGAAAACCAAAACCTCGCACCTCCTTAAGTCCAGTCGACTGGACCCTCCTGGTCAGTCGACTGAACCACCAAAAACCCCACTCAGTCGACTGAACGCACCCCTTCAGTTGACTGAAATTCTCACTGGAATTTTATCAACTTGTTTTCTGTTGCAAAACAGGTTTTATAGCCTAAACACTTGTCAAGCAAACCTCTTTCGAACCCAAACAAGCTTAAAACTCATACGCACATGCCGTTCTATCCCAATATACCGAGATCAAAGTTAACTCAAACTCTGTCAACACTTAAATTATTCTCAAAATAAACTAGGTCTGGGTCTCACATATAGTGTGGGAGCGAACTCAACCACAAAACCCAAAATAGTTTTCCATCCAAAACCCACAAGTTTCCCATCGGACCAACACATGTCTCCCGAAACGATTTTATTTCATAAAACGCCAATTTGAATTCTTAAAACCATGTGTTGCAGGTAATGCAAATAAACTACCACAGTTAAGAAAAGAAGTAATCAAACATTGTTCCCTCACGGAATGTATCATCGTGGAAAAAGAAGAAGAATATGATCATTTGTACCAACTCTATCACAAGGGCACAGAGGTAACAACTATAGATTCATGTCCATTACCCTAGACCCCAGCCATTCAAGACTCGCTAGGTAATGACAAGTTTTATACGAAGCATCATAACGAACCACTTAATTTACGGGCGACAACCCGAGGGATTTAAGCACCCAGCCATCTCAATTTACGTGGATTAACCCGAAGGGCCTGAGTACCTACACTACGGACGTTTTCGGACGTATACCTAGGGTAATTCGTGCCAAATACACGTCATCCCGGTACATCTACATAATCTTCTAAAATCGAATCGTAACTCAACTACGAAAATATCATCTCAAAAATAATACATGATACATGTATATAGATCCATCCATCAACATGGAGATCAAAAAAAATATTTTCAAAATATTTTTTCCTGTTTTTAACAAAATATTTCAAAAATGAGACTCAACCCCAAGGGTTAGCTCAAAACCTCCAATACACCAAGTGTTCAGGTTTTTTAACAAAAACCAGCATTTTTCACGAAATCACCGTTTTCAAAATCACCTTTTGAAAATCATACATCCACATGTCATATACGATAATAAACCAATAAAAGCGAAAAACATACTTTTTACCCGTAAAATAATATTTAAACATAAATATGGCATTTCATACATTTTCTACCAGGTAAAAACACATATAATTACATAAAACACCCTTATACAGCAGTAGGGTCTAGAATCCTACCTTAATGGGTTTAAACCCGACGCCTAAAAAATCAGACCTTGTCAAAACGAGAATCTGACCGAATGAGCGTGAAGCTATCAGCTTAGATAGGAAGGATCCACAAGCTGATCGTCGAAAAGTGGGCTCGGGGCACTCACTTATGTAGAGAGAAGGCAGAGGGAATGGAAAAATAAGCTTTTCCAAACATTCCAACCCCTGGAACTACTTATAAGCTCGGCCAAAAAGCAGTTCAGTTGACTGAAGAGGCCACTTCAGTCGACTGAAGCTCTTCAAAAAACGTGAACCGCCACAATTCAATCGACCGAACCCTTAGGTCTAGTCGACCGAACTCAAGAAAAATAGTTCAGTCGACCGAACTCCCTACTATTTTTGGTCTCGGGTTTTGTGTTCTAAGGACAACCAAACAAGCCTAAACAGAGAAAATGTAAAACACATCTACGTGCTATTCTACAGCTCCAAAACATAAATCATGCATTGATGATATATAACATGAAGAAAAACACGTCATCATTTATAATCAAAATAAAACGATATAGGGTCTCACAAATACCGAGTTTGGATCACTTCCCAAAGATTGAATTGAGGCACCATTCCACTTGTTTTCATCATCGGAATCACCTAAGATTGGGCGGGGTCAAATTATGGTGTCTACAATGGGTCTTTTATTTCTGTATATTTATTTTGTTTCCTTTGTATGTGTTTATTGTAGGTGATTATTAACTTCGTGTGTGTTATTTCCAAGAAATGTTTTATTAACAAAATAACTTTCCTAAAAAAATAAATTTTTAAACCCTTTTTGTATGTGTGTTTTCCAAAAAAAGAATCTTCGGTGTTTTTCAAAAAAATTTCAAGAAAATCCTGTGTGTTTAGAAATAATTTTAAATTTGCTTATTTTTCTTTAAAAAATAATAATAATAATTTGTGTATTTTTGACTTAATCCTTATCCTTCGGAGGTTTTCTCTCAGGATAAATTTAATTTTAAACCGTGACTTGGCTTTTAATTATTTTTTTATCTCGTGCTCCGTCCCGAATTTTTAGGTCTTGACTCAACCTATTAATTCGTGGTCTCTTCTTATGATAAATTTAATTTTATGCCGTGACTTGACTTTTAATTATTTTTATCACGTGTTTCGTTCTGAATTTTTAGGCCTTGATTTGACCTATTAATTCATGATTTCTCCTCTCGATAAATTTAGTTTTAAACCGTGACTTTGTTTTTAATTATTTTTATCTCACTTCCGTCCCGAATTTTTAGGTCTTAACTCGACCTATTAATTCGTGATTTTCTCCGATGAGGATGATTTTAAAATTTTTACTCGACTTTGTAGTTATTCTTATCCCGTTATCATTTCGAATTGCTAGGTCTTGACTCGACCGATCAATTTATTGTTGCCTTCTCGGTTAAGATAATTTATAAGATCTTGACTCGATCCTCTTGATTATCTTATCCGCGGCCAGGTTCTTAGATCTTGATCTTTGACTTGTTTGTGCTCTCTTGAGATCTTGACTTGATCTTTAAGATTTATTCGATCATACCAACATCTACATCATGTTAGCATTGCTCATGTTAGCATCCGCATCATGTTTCTTATATTGCATCCCTGCATTTTGCCCCAAGAACTATGTTTTGGTCTGATCCCTAGCAAAGGGGTACGTAGGCAGCTCGATGGAAATTCGACCACGACTAACAGAACCTTTTGCATGCTTGTGTGTTTGTAGCCTAAGATTGACGGCTCGGTCAAATGGCTGTTGTCTCTGGATCTTTGATATAACTTGCATCACACGTTGCTATGCAAGTTATATCAAAGAGGGGCAACTATAAACACCCCAATTTGACCCCGCCCAATCTTAGGTGAATCTGATGATGAAAACAGTTGGAATGGTGCCTCAATACCATTCTCGAAAAGTGATCCAAGCTCGGTATTTAAACCCAATCATCAAAAACCTTCAAACTAATGAAATCTTTTTGAACTACCAACTCCAAAATGGCGACTGGCAATAGAACCTTTTGGAAACTTCCACTTTTTGTGGCGACCACCATGTTCATTGTGGCGACCGCCAATAGAACCTCTTAGAAACCCTAGCCAAAAGTGACGACTGCCACCTCCAACATGGCAACTGTCAACTTGCATTGTGGCTACCGCCAATAGAAGCTCTTGGAACCTTTTCAAACATGGCGACCGCCAACTCATAATCTAGCGACTGCCAACTCCAAATGGCCTGACGTGTCGTAAAACGTGTCAGCATCTCATTGGTTAAAAAATTCTATAAATACCGTACCTCAGCGTACGTTTTCAGGACAGAATTTAAGAGAGAGATTTAGAGAGAGAAGCTCTGCCTAGTCGCCGAGCAATCTCGAGCCTCGAAGCTGAAGTCCTATAGAAGTACCGAGAGTCGAGTCTCCGATACCGAAGTTCTAAAACCCTAGCTTGGATCATCGCCCGAGGACCGAATCGCCCATCACCACTCCCTAACATGAGGATTTTTTAGCAATTCAGGTACATTGTTTAGATCTCCGATCTTTCTAAACTCTATTTTCCTCTTTTTGGAGTGATCGGGTTAGATTTTAATTTCAATTCGCATATCTCTTTCATATTATGTAGTTAATCTTGTTTATCATTTAATTTGCTTCATGTAATTTGGTTACTTTCATTAATTTCTTAGTTCTCATATTTTACACTTAGCACATTGTTACTTTTTTGTTAATTCATTCATTAGTACTAATATATTTTGACAACTACAACTTATTAATGTTGTTAGTTGTCATAAAAATGCACTTATATTTATGTCAATGTAGTTTTCAATACTATATTCACATTTGAATTCAATAGTTGTATTTATTTATTTTTTCTTAGTGTTAGTATAATGTTCATTTCCTAGTATTTATTTTCTTTTCTTTTTTTTTCTTTTAGCATTAATTTAATATTATTTTCTAGCAATTATTTTTTTCGTTTATTATTAGCTTTATTCTCCTTGTAATGTAACATTTTATTTTATTTTATTTTATTAAACACAAAAATCACAAAAAGTCTTTTAAGTTAGTTTTTTTCTTTAAATAGTAGTATAATTTTCTCTTTTAATAATAATTGAAACTCACTTGTTTATTTCCTTTCTTTTATTTTTCTTTTGTCGCTTTTAAAATATAAAATGTAAATAGTTAGATTTTTTTTTGTTAGTATAGTATTTTCTAACCTCTTTTTATTTTAGTATAATTCTTTTTTGTAAATTTTTCTTTTTAATATAAGATTTTTATACATTTTTTGTTTAGTGTTTCATTTTTTTATTAAATATTCATCATGTTAATGCTAATCTAGTTTATTTTGATAACATGCATGCTTTTAATTTACTTTGAACTTGTGTTTAGCTTATGTTGTTGGTAATTTATGTTTAGGTAATTTTAAAGACTTTTTAGCATATTTTTATTCTTTTATTTGAACCATACTAGTTTAGGTTGTTTTAAAAATATTGCATGTGGGTATACTTCATGTATCCTTTAGTTAGAAATGGCATGCCGTAGGACTTCGAATTTTTTTTAATATTTATTTTATTTGGAATTTTATATACGTATGTTAATGTATTTTTCGTATTTGATTTTGAATGTTCCCTCTTTGCTTCAATTTTTTTTATTTACATGCATTTTAAAAATCTTATTAAAAAACCAATGATGATTAATAGAGGTCAACCTTACGGTTGGACGAACGGGGTGCCTAACATCTTCTCCAATTCATACCTTAGTCCCCGAATCCTTTTTCTCTGATTAAACGTTTTAAAGATCAGTAGCCATTTTTGTTTTTCTTGATTTTTCTCAAAAATCAAGTGGCGACTCTATTTTCAACAAAATGGAATTTTCAAAATTTGACTTTCATGGTGTTAAAATATTTTTCAAACATCTTTTGAACTCTTCATTTTTTATCATTTTCAAAACTCCAAAATTCCGGTGCCACATGGTTCTTCGGTGAAACCCCGAAAAAGTGGATGTTAACTCTGGTTAACAGTGCATTAGTTAGGAGTGCAATCCTTCGGTAAAAGCCCAAAAATGTTGATGTTAACTCTGGTTGATATTGCATTAGTTGGGACTGCGGTCCTTCGGTGAAAGCCCAAGAAGATTGATGTTAACTCTAGTTAACAGTGCATTCATTGGGGCTGCGATTCTTCGGTGGAAGCCCGAGAAGATGGTTGGGTAAACGTTAGCTCTGGTTAACGCTGCATGTGTGTGTGGGGTATTTAAAGGATGGGAAATAGATCCTCATGATGCATGTGTTACGTGTGTGCGTGTGTGACGCGGGTTTCATGTGTTATGTGAGTTGTGTGGGTCGCATATGGGGTATGTGACGTTGTTATGTGTTATAGAACTATTTTTTTTTCAGGGTCGTGTGAGTCGAACTATCCATATCTTTTCGCAACAGTATGGTTAGCTTTTATTACATGTTTGTCTAGTTTTTGCTGAGTTTTAGCTCACGATGTGGGATTTAAAATATTTTTTAGGTGCTTATGATCACGCAGGTTGATCTAGAGGAGCCGGTGGGGCAGAAGACCTGTAGTCTTCTTTTTGTCTCTTTTTGGATCATGTATGATTTTACATGTTATTGGTTCTAGAACATTGTGCTGTAAGCCTGTTGGTACTTATATTTAATGCATATTTACCTTTTTATCTTGAGAGTAAACATCAGGTTGGGTGTTGTTTATGGATGTTTCGGGTGACCTAGAGTTTGGGGCGTAACAAGACTTCTTACCTCCTTCAAGTTATTCTATTCACGTAAGACTCTGGATTCAAAGACATTCTTATCTCCTTTTCATAATGAAACCATCATGATTCGTTATGAGATTTTTATATAATTTAGCTTACAGATATAGTTTAGTTGGATTTATTCTCATTTGGAGATTAATGTAGTTATAATGAAATGGTAAATGTTATTCCTTAGATTGTTGAGCTATGATTGGGAATTGAGATCCAGACTAAGCCTAAGTATATTGTTGTTTAGTTTGGCAGGTTTTCAAAAAATTTAGAATAGTCCAAAAAATAGAGAAAATTATGCCGAAATTTTAAATTATTACACTCAGAATATATTCTGAAGTTATTGGAAATGAAAATATTTTAAAGCTAAGATCAAAAGTCTTTCTTTAAAGGAGGTTCGAACCCAAAATTGTATTTTTTTTAAGAGCGGTTCTATCAGTTATTAGGTAAATTTTGGGGTTATCACGTGGAGTTCACGTGCCTCGGAGTTGATGGCGTGAAAAAATGGTATCAGAACTCTATGTTCAAATACCTACGAATTGTGGGTGGTGATGATCTTTGTGTATGATTTGTTTGATGATTATAAGCACCACTATACGGCATGAATTGTGTGCTTGTATGGATTTGCGAATGAATTATCTTGTGCGTGATATGTGTTTATATGAGTATAGAGATTGAATCTTGGGAGTAATGTGACTTCTCTTGGGAGTAACGTAACTTGAAATAGAAAAGCGTTTGGCCGATGTTCTTCCTATGAGAAATCTACATTAGTTACCCGAATTGGCGTGTCATTCCTAACGGTTCTTCTCGGTATGTGTGTGCATGACAGTATGTTGTGTTTGATTATAATTAAAATGTTTGTATGATTCTTGAATGTTAAAGGAGATAGAGCACGAGTGCTCTTAAGAGGTAAAAGGTTAAATTGAATTATAGGAGGTTTATAATCTCTTTGCTTAGAAATTATGATCTTGAGACTACAGTAAGGTTGTGGTTGATGTCACGCCCCAAACTTTGAGTCACGCGAAAAGCCCACAAACAACCACCAAAATCGCCCAACACAACGGATGAAAAACTATAAAGCCAAGACGAGGCTAAATTTTTTGTAAAACACGCTACTGATGGTTTATTTGATTTAAAAGAGTAACCTAAAGAACTAAGATTAAAGCCAAAAAAGCCAAACATTTTTAAAACAAAATACATATTTGGGTAAGAAAATCTTTTCTTTTTAAAAGAAGTATAGGCCGTTCTAAAATCTCCCTCAAAGCACAAGAGTTTGAATGAAGCATAAACTATTTGAAAATCCTTTTTGTAAAATATTTAACCAAGCCACAAAAAGCCTAGTAAGAAATTACAGAAAATAATAACCAACCCATGGTTCTCTCAAAAGCAATAAATCGTGCATACATCAGCCCACAGCCATAAGAAATACACATAATTTACAACATGTTACATCAAAACATGAAACATATACACATGGAATAAACTACCTAATAAAGACAAAACAAAAGTCTTGTCATCAGCCACCTCTTGGATCTCAAGGTCAACCTACAGGACTACGTTCACCTGAAAAAGCTTTTACAACAAAATCCCACACCGTGAGCCGAAACTCAATAGAAACAGACTATAAAGCCGTAAAGTAGGATATGCAATATATAGCATATAGTTGACTCAATCACATGAGCCAAAAATGTTTTTCATCCCAAAATCACAAGTTTTTCATCAGGCTAACACGAGCCTAAAAAATATTTTACTTCATAAAACTCCACATTTTCATCCTTAAAACCATGCATATAAACAATGCAGATAACGTTTCATAGTTAAAAAAAATAGTAACAAAATAGTGTTCTACATTTGGGTCACACAACCAAAGAAAATAAGATAAAATGATTCATATGTACCAACTTTGTCAACTCAAAACAAAGGCAACAACTATAGACTCCTGCCCATTACTCTAGTCCTGAACCACTTAAGGCCTGCTAGATAATGACAAGTTCTATACGAAATTACAACAACGCAGCCACACACGGGGGAAACCGGCTCTTTACGGACTAAAACTGAGGGAGGAAGCACCCACCTTGCTCTTTACGGATTACCACAACTGAGGGAAGAAGCATCCAAACCAAACACTGCCACAGCACATCTACGCATCATTTAAAAACTAGTACATAGCTCAAGTACGAAAAACTTGTAAAATAGTTATACATCAACATGTATAAAAAGATCCAAATCCATCAACTATGGAGATCAATAACATTTAAAACAATTTTCATCAAAACATTTTTAAAGTCGAGACTCAACCCCGAGGGTTAGCTCCAAATCTCCAAAAAACACGTTTTCAAGAGTTTCATAAAACTTCCGTTTTCAAAATCACCTTTTTGAAAACTATGAATATCCACAAGTTCAATATCATGTAATAAACTAAGAAAAAAAAGTGCAAACATGCTTTTTATCCAAATAAACATGATTTAAACATAAAATATGACATCTAGTAAACCAAGGGCTCTTAGAACTCACCCCAATCTTAAAACTCTTCTTCTCACACAAAGGAAGAAAATGGTCGACACCAACAGAAAAAGTATTAACACAAATAGAAAAGGTGTCGACACAAACAGCAAGGTGTCGACACAAACAGAAAAGCTGTCAATCCAAACA
Organism: Heliamphora exappendiculata; assembly: GCA_034768845.1. Taxonomy (NCBI): domain Eukaryota; kingdom Viridiplantae; phylum Streptophyta; class Magnoliopsida; order Ericales; family Sarraceniaceae; genus Heliamphora; species Heliamphora exappendiculata. The sequence goes on from JAOTRH010058957.1 coordinate 51,284, forward strand.
GCGAAGGTGTTAACACAAAGAGCGAAGGTGTCGACACAAACAGCAACAGAATACATAACACCAACTGAAGAAAAATGTGTCGACACAAACAGAAAACGTGTCGACACCAACAACAAAAGGTGTCGACACAAACAGCAGATGTGTCGACACAAAAGTGTTAGGAATGTCTACTGAAAAGTCATACTTTTTAGGTTTTTTATTCTTGATCCCTGGCATATTAATGAGAAACATTTGAGATATTTTTGCATTCGTGGTTTCATATTTATAT
>JAOTRH010058958.1:0-18768 GCA_034768845.1 Heliamphora exappendiculata
TTATTGCCCCCACCTACCTCCAATGGTTAAGAACTCACAAGAACTTATATAAGGAGTTACTTCTCAGCATTTAAGAAAACAGAGAGACTTGCATTCATTGTTCTATTTGCTCAAATCTATCTCAGATATCATCAAGCTCATATTTATTGCTGTAAGTTCTGTTCTTGTTCCTCATCTCTCTTTACCCATTCATTTATTGTAAATCAATCTTGTAAAGAGAGTGAGTGCTCTTTATTCATTACATCTCATTTTTGTAATCAAGGGTAAGTCACTCTGTTAGCCTTTGAGTGAGTGAGTGAAACTCATCAAAGAAGAGTTCAGGAGAGATTAGAAAAAAACAGGAGCTTATTTTCATAGAATCTTCTTGAAGCTGTAACAGGCTTGTGAATGTGCTCGTAAACATTCAGATAGCTCAAGTGGAATTTTGAAACTTGTAAAGGCTTAGAATACGCCTAGAAGTATTCTGAATAGTGAAAATACTCAAGGGAGATCTTGAGGTGTGGATGTAGACTAGGATAAAGTCGAATCACTATAAATCCCTGGTGTCTGGTTGTATTTCTCTATCTCTCATATTTTAATATTTGCATTGATTATATACTTGCATACCTTATTTTATTGTAATATTAAAAGATTTTTGAAAATGTTTTAATTTTCTTATTGCTAGAAAAGACCCAATTCACTCCTCTCTTGTGTTCCCTAGATCTAACAAATGTAATTAATGCTAGAACATTAAATTAAAAGAAAAATAAAAGAAGCAAAGTACAAATAAAGAAATAACTAAATTAACTGTCACGCCCCAACTCCGGGCCTCGTGAAACACTTAAAAACAACCACACAAGATACCCAACCCGAGAATACACTCTCAATTTAAACCATACATGCATTGTATATAAACGCCAAACGGCAACATTACACAGCTCCAACGCCCGTAAAACATGTTACAACATACATATAACAAAACTAGCAAAAAGGAAGACTACAGCTCTTCCACCTCTTCAGCATCTGCAGATCAACCCCCGTGACCGGTACCTGAATAAAAGAAAATCCCATACCGTGAGCCAAAACTCAGTAGATTCTAAACAACACATGCAATATAAGCTAAACATGCTCGATAAATGAAGTGTAGTTTTCGACTCTCTTTCAAGCCAACAAAATAATTTGAAAACTGTTTTAGATCGCGACTCACCAGAGCCAGAAAATCATTTTCACATGCAAGAAAAAGCGAGGATAAAAATCATTTGTCGACTCATTAGAGCCTTGAAAATGATTCAAGTATTACGACTCCTGTAGGCCGATAATATAATTTTTTAAAAAATTGGTCTATTTGTCCCAAAATGCAATACACGCAATCCATGAACACGTGCCTCTTTAGGACCTCATTTCAGCCTTCAGATATCGCACACACACCCACACTCGTGCCTCATCAGGATCTCGTTTCAATCCGTCAGATATCGCACACCATGCACGCAACCCATGCAACACATATCTTCACGAACTTTCACCGTATGACCACAGCCCCAACTAATGCATCTTCTCGAACTTTCACTAAAGGACTGTAGCCCCTGAATACACTAGCTTGTGCAGCCTACCATGTGCACCGACTTTCGCAGCCTACCTCATACACCAACACACATAAACGTGCATCATCAACCAGGATTTTCATCTACTGGATCACAAATTCATTTAATTCATTTCATACACATATGCAAACCTAAACCATGATTTAAATCATATAACCATGTATCGACACGGCATTTCACAAATCACGTCACATGCCTAAAAAACTCTAGGTTTTAAAGCATAAACCACATTACACATAACGGTTGATATCACAACCACGTAATCTAATTATGCATTTCGTACATAAATAAATAGTTATAAATATGCACATAACTATGTATAACAATACATCACAATGCCACCCGCCGAAACAAACCAGCATCCACTCACGGGAGAACCCACACGACCACCACTGGCCCAAATATTCTCAACACGGCCATCACAGACCCACGACGCTCACCTACGCCAACATAATCAACAGACCAACATAACTCGACCTAACCGAAAGCCAACACCAAACCCACAACCATGATTCTCACCAAAACCCCACCTTAAAACCAATCACAGACTCACACTACCCGTGCATAACCATCACGCACACGACCATGCCACAACACCCGAAACCCAACCATGCATGTCAACCTGAGGAAAGCATCTAAACAAACACTCGGGCTCACAACACGAACCCCCAAAACCACCACACGACCAACCGAACCCCAAAAGGAATCCACAGCTATTTAAATCAAGTAATTCCCATAAATTAATCAATTGAATACCATAGGATGCCAATCAAAAATTGAAACCAAACCAAAAACCATTAAAACCAACACCAAATGTCCACACGGGGCATCAGTCGACTGGCCTCAAACCCCAGTCGACTAAAAACCTTCGGGAGAAGCCAAAAACCCAAACCAGAACCTTTTCAGTTGACTGATCCAAGGGTTCAGTCGACTGACCTCCCAAAGAACTAGATCCAGTCGACTGACATGCCTAGAAACCATTTTCAAGCCTCGGTTTCAACCTCCAAACCCTTGAATCGAAGCCTCAAAACTCCTATCGAACACACTCGACATACACACACCCAAGCCTTACCTCAAAACCACAAAAGAAGCTCTCGAAATACGATTCCATCCACTGGAACCAACAAAAACCCAATTTTTAACCCAAAAATCAACTTTGATACAATATCAGATCTACAGAGATCTAACCGTTAAAAACACACACGTTTACCCACAGCACCCTTATACAGCAGTAGGGTTTAGAATCCTAACTCGGTGAGTTTAAAACTCGACGTCTCAAACCACCTCAAACCACGTGCAAAATCGAGCTTTGTCGGAATCAAAATCTGACTGGATGGTTGCGTAGCCCTCGATGCCAAAAGCAAGAATCCACTGTTGCATCGTTGAAAATCGAGCCCCGGCCCCCCAGGAACTTAGAGAGAAGGTAGAGAAAAAATAGGAAGAATAGGAGTTAAGTTTTGAAAAATATTTTTATGAAAATATCTAACTCCAGATATTTATAGACCTCCAAAATATCTTTTTTTAAAGTGTTTTTCGAGATTTGCGCCACAACGGCCTACGGCCTCGGGAACCTACCCCGCATGCAAATCTAGGCCCGATGATGCATCAAAAATAGTAAAAACATGCTGCAACAAAAACACATAATGCGCGTCCGAAAACGCCGAAAAAAGAAATCGGGTCAGGGTCTTACATTAACATTAAGAGAAAATTAGCAATTAAATTTGTCCAATATCGACAATTACCATTTCTTGTTTCTCTGATTCAGATGGCTTCCCCTCTTTCTCTATGGATTGAAGCGTTTTCCCATATTGAACGTTTGAACTTCGCCCAATTTGGCCTGAATGCTCTTTTCTCACTGAGGACTGTGCTCTTTTCTCATTGAGGACTGTGAAGGTTAACAGTCCGTTATTGCCAGCTGCTGTTCAACTGTGGTATTCACAGGTTCACGTCTTTCGGTTTGGCCTTGAAGAACTCTGTCCCACTGTAGAGGAGTTCGTTGCCATTTTGGACCTAACTTTGCGGAATTCCGTTGTTGTTCCTACTCCCTTTCTTTCTGCTTGGCAGCAGGTGGTGCAACTCTGTGGTCTATCTAGAATGGAAGCTTCTCTTCCGACATTAAGTGGATGTCTCGACATTTCATGGCTTATTGAAAGGTTCCATCCTACCAGCGATCTTAGCAATCTTGACTTTCAATTGTGGCGTCGTTATGCACTTTGCCTCTGCCTCCTTACCCAGTATCTCCTTGTCCCTTCCAATGGTCGGGTTAGTTGTGCTCTTGTTAATATTGCTAGCCAAATGTGGATGGGGAAGGACTTTATGCCCCTTGTTTTGGCTAAGACACTACTGGGTCTAGATACTGTCCATCATGGTGAGACTACCACCTTTGCGGGCAGCCCTTTACTTCTTCAGGTAAGTTTAACATCTTCCTATGTATCAAGCTTTCTGTCATATCGCAAAACCTTTCTCTTACTGTTTTAACTCTTGCTACAGATTTGGCTGATGGAGAAGGTAAATCTTGTACAGAAACCTCTCACTGACAGGCACAATGCCGCTGCTTTCTTTTACTATCCGCGTTATTAGATATGTGACACCGAGGCATCTTTCCGATAATATATTTCTTCTCTGGCTGGCCCAGACATTACCTGTAAATGCTCTTGGTGGCGGATTCATGCCATGACACTGACCACTATGGTCATCCTGGTGTTTTGTTGGTCGGCCTTAGTCAAACAACTTTCTACTATCCCTGTCGGATCATGTGATAGTTTGGTCATAGTCAGGTCATCCCTCACCATATCCGAGGCTGTTTATCTTCGTCTGTACTGTGGGCCCCATTTTTGGCACTGTATTAGGATGCCTGGCCATCCTACTCATTAATGGAGATGTAGGAATTGCAATTTCTCGATCTTTCTGCTAAATACAAGATATGGCTAACACAAAACAGGAAAAAGAAGGATAAGGAAGAGGAGAAATAGCTAGCAAAAAGGAGAAGGATTTGAGGATCTCTTCTTTATTTCAAAATTTTCATAGCTTTTCTTTTCTTTTTTTTTTGTAGAGTTTGGGACTCTACAAAAAAAATGCCAGCATGCCCTTCCTTTTATTTCAAAACTTTGTAGTTCTAAATAACGTAATGAAAAACTCCCACTTTATGTTTGAGATGGCTCAAATTTATCCAAAGTTTTTAAATTTTCAAAAACTAGTTTGCATTGGTCTTACTTAGATTCAAAAATGGTTAAAAACAAAGAATGTGGCTGAACTTCTTAAAAGAAGCTACCTACGTATCCCAAAAAGATGGAATCCAGCTGTAACGTAGTTCGGGCTCGATTTTCCCTCAGGTATTGATACTCTCCTTTTGTAGTGCCTTAACTTTTTTCAATGTCGCCCTTTCGAGTTTTTGGCCTTGCCGGCTGCTCTAACTTTTGCCTGAGTTGCCTTTTCAGTTTTCAACTCAACGAGCTTTTTATTTTATCTTTATTTTTATCTCAGGGATAGTATTTTTTGAGTTGATCGAGGTTAACTGGAGTGGAGAACACATTATCGTCCAAATCCATAATGATGACTGCACCACCGGTCATAATGGTTTTGATGAGGAACGGTTCGGACCAGTTTGGCTTGAACTTGCCTCTCGGGTCGAAGATAGGAGCTTTAATTTCCTTTAGGATCAGATCTCCTTCTCTAAGGGCCCGGGTTTTGACATTTTTATTGAATGCTCGAGCTATCCTCCTTTGGTACCCTTGTATATGAAACAGAGCTTGCAGCCTTCTTTCATCAAATAAGAGCAACTCTTCTATGCGGTTCCTCTGCCATTCTGCTTCTGAGATATTGGCCTCGGCCATTACTCTTAGTGAAGGGATTTTCACCTCAATGGAAAGAACAGCTTCCATCCCGTACACTAAAGAGTATGGCGTAGTTCCAGTTGAAGTTTGGATTGACGTTCGGTATCCCCAAAGTGAAAATGGTAAATATTTTGGCCAATCTTTGTGTGAGTTGATTGTCTTTTGTAGAATTTTCTTGATATTCTTGTTTGTTGCCTCGACTGCCCCATTAGTCTGCGACTGATATGGCGAGGACTTGTGAGTCACTATTCGGTATTCCTTGAAAAGATCCAGAACCACTCCTTGGTAATGTGAGCCATTATCCGAGATGATTTCATGTGGGACCCTGCTTCGACAAATAATGTTTTGCTTAATAAACTTAGAGACATAGGAGGCCTTCAATACCGAGTAGGAAGCTGCTTCTACCCACTTGGTGAAATAATCAATGGCCACTAAGATAAACTCATATCCATTGGATGCCTTTGGTGTTACTTTGCCAATCACATCAATACCCCATACTGAGAACGGACATGGTGACGTCAGGTTGTAAAGTTGAGATGGGGGAACGTGCATAAGATTTGCGTGAATCTGACACTTATGACACCTTCTCATAAACTGGATATAATCTGTCTCTATTGTCATCCAAAAGTATCCATGTCGTAGGATTTTCTTGGCTAACATGTTTTTGCTCATGTGTGGTCCACAGACTCCTGCATGTATCTCTTTCATCAGCTATTGGCCCTCTTCAATGTTTACGCACAACTTGTTGACCTTAGAATGTCCTCGTTTGTACAGTCTGCCACCGCAAATGACAAATTGTGCAGATAGTCGTCGTATTGCCATTTTGTCCTTTTTGCTGGCGAACTTGGGATATTCTCCTTTCTCTATAAAGTTTTGAATGTCAAAGTACCATGGAAGGCCGTCGGTGTTTTCTTTAATAGCGATTTTCATCTCATATGCCGTCTTTCGCTTCTGCTCAATTATCAAAGGCCTCATTCGAACTCCGGGCGGTATGTCAATCATAGATGTTAGGGTGGCCAGTGCATCGGCAAACTTATTCTGTAATCTTGGCACATGGGAAAAGATTATCAATTTAAAGCACGGTATCAGCTTCTCTAGCTCCTGATGGTAAAGAATCAATGTCACGTCCCCAACCTTTCATTCTCCTCTAGCTTGTGAAACCATTAATGCTAAGTCTCTGATGACTTCCAGCTTCCTTGCCCCTAGTTCTAAGGCTGCCTCCAATCCAGTTAGACATGCTTCATACTCAGCCTGATTGTTGGTGACTTCAAAAGTGAGTTTCAATGATAAGGGGACATGCGATTCGTCGGGAGTGATAAGGAGGACTCCTATTCCGTAGCCACATTGATTGGACGCCCCATCAAAATATAGAGTCCATTTTTCATCCCCAACTTTCATTAGCTGTTCGTTAGGAAATTGGAATTATGTGTCTTTGCCTCCTTCAACTGATTGGTCGGCCAGGAATCCTGTCACTGCCCTGCCCTTGACTGACTTTTGGGTGACATACTGAAGATCAAATTCAGATAATAGCAGCAACCATCGAGCTAACCTTCCTGTCAGTGCCGACTTTTTAAATAAGTATTTCAATGGATCCATCCGGGAGATAATATTTACTGTGAAAGACAACATGTAGTGTCTCAATTTTTGGGAGGCCCAAACCAAGGCCCAGCATGTCTTTTCCAGCGATGTGTATCGTATTTTCGAATCGGTCATCTTCTTGCTTAAGTAGTAGACGGCCTTTTTAATTCTAGTTCCTCCTTCTTGTGCCAGCATACATCCCATAACTGAGTCAGTCACTGACAAGTAAAGAATTAGTGGCCTGTCAGGTTCAGTAGGAGCTAGAACATGTGGATTTTATAGGTGCTATCGTACGGCATCAAAGGCATCTTGGCATTTCTGATCCCACTCAAACTTGACTCCCTTCTTCAGCAGGCGGAAGAGCGACTCACAGGTAGTTGTCAGCTTTGCGATGAACTGACCGATAAATTGAATTCTTCCCAGAAAGCCCCTAACTTCTCGCTCGGTCTTCAGAGGAGGCATTTCCAAAATTTCTTTGATCTTCGAAGGGTTGACTTAAATGCCTCGTTGAATGATCATGAATCCGACCATTTTTTTGGCAGTGACTCCAAATGCACACTTCTGCGGGTTGAGCCGCATCTTGAACTTTTGAATCTTTTCAAAGAACTTTTACAGTGCTGTGATGTGGCCATCTCAATCCTTGAATTTGACTATCATGTCATCCATGTACACCTCGACCTCCTTATGTATCACGTCATGCAGTAGAGTAGTGGCAGCCCTTTGATAGGTTGCCCCCGCATTCTTTAGATCAAATGGCATTACAGGATAAAAATAGGTCCCCCAGGGTGTGGTGAACGTCATTTTTTCTCTGTCCTCGGGATCCATTAAAATCTGGTTGTATCTGGAGAAGCCATCCATTGATGACAGCAAGGTATGCCCTGCTGTACTATCTACTAAGACGTCGATGCACGATAGTGAAAAATGGTCTTTCGGACTAGTCTTGTTGAGATCCTAAAAATCCACACAAACTCAGATACGACTGTCCTTCTTTAAAATCGGTAAGATGTTTAGGGGAGTAAACCAGTCGATTCAGGGCACTGGATAAATAAATGTTGAGGGGAGTAAACACCCTCCTTGGCCTCTGTTGCTGTTGGCCATTATTTGACTGTTGGGCATTATTGGACTGCTGGGAGGAAGATGATGGATTTAGTTGGTTTACCTCATTTGAGCGGGACACGAGATTGGTAGTAGCAGATTGGTTCTGGTTATTTGTGGGGAAAGCCCTTCTGGGCTTCTGGCTTGGCTCGGCTTTTTTAATATCCCCAGACTGGATTGCATCTTGTATTTGAACCCCAGCATCAAACAACTGCTCGAATGTAGAGAGTGGATGCGTGATCAAATAACGCTTCAACGGGGACTGCAGGTTCTTCACCACTAGCCTTACTTGTTCTTTCTCATAGGGCCAATTTGTCATCTTGGCGGCCTTACTCCTCTATCGGGTCAGAAAATCAACAAAAGACTCTCGATTCTCCTATCTAGTCGTTTCGAGCTCTTGGGTAGTTACATCCAGTTAGACATTGTAACTATACTAACTGATGAAAATCGTAGCTACATCCTCCCAAGTTCTGGTGTTTGCTACGTCGAGCGAGAGGAACCATTTTTGGGCTTCCCCAAAAAAAGATCGGTGAAAGAGCTGAGCCTTCAACTGGTCATCAATTTCCATTGATGAGAGGGTGCCAACATACATTCGGAGATGAATTCTGGGATTTTCGGTTCCTTCAAACTTCTCCATGTCTGGCATTTTGAACTTTTCTAGCAATTTTGCATCTGAGAACAAACATAGTCTCCCCACATCTAATATGTATTCCTTGATCCCCTTGGCTTTTCTAAGGACCTTTTCCATCCTGTCAATTTTCTCAATCAGTGCAGATTCTTTAGATTGCACAGTGTTTTCCTCCTAAATTATCATCAGACAAGGGTTTCGTGGTGGTGCGGGAATAACTTGCGATCCGTCGGAGGCCTGGTTGTCATCCCAAAAGTCTTTGGCATTCTCATTCGTGTCATCTGGTTGTCCATTCATAACAGAGATACGGGTCTGAATTCCCCGGTTCTGTGCCTAACATTGCACTTGAGCTTGGGTATGCTATTATACTGCTCATTGTATATCAGCGATTGCCCTCTTTGGGCCTGTCAAATTCACCTCATTTTCTATCATCTCAACTGACTATTTGGGTACCCTACAGAGTCTTCCTGTCACTGATATTTCCTAGACACGTGCTGATTGCACATTTCTTCGCTCAATGGTAAACTCACAAAGAATACCTAAATCCCAAAAGTAGAGTAACTAGTATCAGACTCTTCTTGGGCAAACATTCTAGCAACAGGTAGCAAATATCTCGAATTCTCAAAATAATGGATCATGAGCAGATAAACACGGAGATTGACACAATGTTCATGTTGGGCTCGTGCCGGTAGCACAACAGGATAACTCAAAAACTATAAAGACGGTTAAGAAGGGGAATCAACTAAATTCTAGAGGAAAAGTCCATCTAAAATGAGAAAACAGACAACACTTCGGCAGGGAAACAGAGCTACATTGACCGAACTAGTTCGACCTAAAAATTCTAGAGAAAAGTGGGCAGCATGACAGTAGGGAAATAATTCTCACGGGTATTACAAGGGTTTGAAAGAAACGAGCCTATGTCAAGGGGGAGGGAACTAACAACCCGAGAAGATCTCTGAGGAGAGAGAAACTACCCTAGAAGTGTTAAAATGAAACACAGGCATGACCCCGGGAAGAAAATTGTGGTAAGAAAAATTGAATATGGTGAAAAATAAAACCCGGGTAAGAACTCGAAGGAAAAACTAGCCTAAGAAAAGGATAACAGAATACCCAGGTCAAACCCGGAGAAAGAACTAGCCTAAACTTGATCAAAATAATCTTAACAATATATAAATAAAACATACAATGAAAAAAAATACATAATCCTACTAGGGTTAGCAACACCTTATTTGGGGGGTTATAAGCTCACTATATGCGACAGGCCGATTTTGGTCAATCAAATAGGGTACCTTCTGAATAAAGCCAAGTATATACCTCCCATAGAAAACATGATCAAACAGTACGCCTGAACTCTTTTACTGCATCGATGATAGCGTACAGTCAGTAAGGGTTGCCCGTCTCCCTGACAATCCCCGAAACGAATTAACGTTCAGGACATCAAGTCGACCAGGCAAGGGGGTTCAAAGAACAATGCATATGTATGTAAAAATGAAAATGAGAAATTCTTATTAAGAACCCAAGATGTTTTCGAGTCTAGCCCTCTTATTTGGTTTTAGAAACCAGTCCCTAGCGGAGTCGCTAGAAAATACTATGGCGTTGGGATTTACGGATTATTTTGAAAAATATTCAAAAATAAGAAATTCAAAGAATGTTTAGAAAAATCTTTTAACACTTTGAAAATCAAATTTTGAAAATCTCTTTTGTTGAAAATAGAGTCGCTACTTAGTTTTTGAGAAAAACTAAGAAAAATAAAAATAGCTACTGATCTTGAAAACGTTAACCAGAGAAAAAGGGTGATTCTGGGGATAAGGTACGAATCGAGCAAGGTGTTAGCCACCCCGTTCGCCCAATCGTAAGGTTGGTCTCTACTAATCATCATTGATTTTTTAATAGAATTTCTCAAATGCATGCACCTAAAAAGAATGGGAGCAAAGAGAGATCATCCAAAATCAAATATGAAAAATACATAAGATATGTACATAGCACTCCAAATTAGAGCAAATAAAAGGGGTGAAATCCTAAATCGTAAGGCATACAATTTTTAACTAAAGGATACATGGAACATTTTCACAAATAATATTCACAAAAATAATCGTAAACTATTATGATTCAAATGAAAGAACAAAATAAGTTAAAGAATGCTAAAATTACCTAAATATGGATTGTTACAAAATATGCCAAATAATTGTGAAATAAAGTGATTTAACCCTAAACTAATATGTATAATATGCATGTTGTCAAATTATCTAAAAGTATATGCAAAGCATGTAAGAAGTCTTATGTTAAAAGCTGACCAAAATAATCTAATAACAAACATTTTGTATTAATAAGTAAATATTTGAAGTTTTAATTTGAAGAAGGAAGGAATAAAAGAAAGCTTACAAAAGACTAGTTAAGCCAAAAATAAAATATTAAAAAAATACTTATTTAAACTATTTAAAAGAATACTATTTATAATTTATGTTTTTAAACAAAGTAAAAAAAAATAGAAATAAGATAAACGAAAAAGTTCTAAAAAAATAAAGATTATACTATTATTTAGAATAAAAATAAGAACTAACATAAAAGACTTTTTTGTGATGTTTAGGTTTTAATAAAAAAAAAGGCCAAGGAAATAAGATAAAACTAAGAAAAGAAAATCAAGTTATAGAAAATGAAACTTTTTTTTATGAGAATAAAGCTAATGATAAAAAAATAATAAAATGCTTAGAGAGAAAAATTATATTATTATTAAAAGAAAATAAAAGCTAACAAAGAAAAATTAGATTAATTATAGTGAAAGAACTTTTAAACTAGTATTAAAGAGAAAGCAAAGAAAATGTAACATTAGTAATAAAGAAAATAAAATGAATAATAAAAGAAGATAAAATGCTATAGAAAAGAAAAAGAAGAAAAAATAAAAAATGAAAACTAGAACATTAAACTAAGATTACAAGAAAGAAAAAAAAATTAATATATTGAAAGAAAATTACATTAAGCTAAAAGAAATAAAACATTAAAAAGATGATAAAACTATATTATAAGAAAAAAAAGAAGAAAGTAAATGCTAAGAAAATTACATTACTATTAAATAAAAGTTAAGAATTAAAATGGAGCATTCAATTAATGATATAAGAAAATAAAATAAAATAAAATAAAATAAAATGTTAATAAACAGAAATTAGACTAATTAAAAGAAATAGAATGTAATTAATACTAGAACATTAAATTAAAAGAAAAATAAAAGAAAGAAAGTACTAATAAAGAAATAACTAAATTAACGTTAAGAGAAAATTAGCAATTAAATAAGTACAATATTACAATTATAACCATTTTTATATAAGTGCTTTGATTATAGCAATTAACAAAATTATCAAGTTGTAATTGCTAGAAATATATTAGCACTATTTTAATGAATTAATTGAATGTAACAAGGTATTAAAACAAAATAAAAATGAAACAACCTATAAATGAAATTAACATTAAATAGCCTAACTACATTAAATAACAAACTACAAACTACAAACTACATTGCTTATATTAAATGCAATTCACTATAAATGAAATTGAAGAATTTGAAAATGAATATTAACCCGATCACTTCAAAAGAGAGAAGTAGAGATTAGAAAAATCGGGAATCTAAACGAGATACCTAGATTGCCAGAGAATCTTCAAGTCGGTGGAATGAGCTCTAATTGACCAATTCTCGGGTGATGATCCAAACAAGGCTTTAAGGTAGACGTCAGAGACTCAGTATTTCGACAGGGTTTCGGCGTTGGGGCTTGAAATAGCTCGGCAATTCGACAGAATTCCTCTCACTAAACCACTCTATATTTTTCTCTCCTTGAAAAACGTAGTAGGGGTACTGTCTGACATCTATACCTTTGAAGATATCGGACGGGATAGTTTGTGATGTCATTTGCAATCCATGCTGTCTTCATCTAGTTTATTGTGTAAGAGATGAAGTAGTCGGGGACTGTCTGATATCTATACCTTTGAAGATTGGGTTGGGAGGTATAGGAATGACAAAAAACATACAGGCAATGCATGAAATAGAATTTGAAAGCATGCCTTTTGAAACTACCCGAATTAGGAACATTACATTACATGTTGAATTAGGAACATTACAAGATAATTAACTGTTCTTGGATTCATTAAAGGAATCAATCCTTTGACGGTGAAGAAGTATTTCTTTTGCATCTAGTAGTTGTGAGCTTGGAATTTAATGCTTTGTTGAGTGAATTTAGTGGAATGAGTGGTACATCATTAGTTGCATTAAAAAAATGAAAATTGCACATCATTTTGGTAATCACATGGTCAAGTGAAAAAAAATATCAACATCTGTTTTGATAATTTTGCAAAGTTATAATCAATAAATGACCAAAAAACAACTTGATAAAACCATCTTTGGGGTACAGTACAAAGTATCAAAATGTTATCAAATTGAACAACATATTAGAACAATCAATGTAAATTATGGAGTTGAAAAAGTCAAATAAGGAAACAATATGTCTGTTCTATAAAATTATGAGATAACCACACATAGCCAAAGATAATCAATACACAACAAGTGCAAAGGATGAAAACATCTAATTTAGCAATGGCTCTTTACATGATTTTCTATTGTGGTTCTCCAATTTGCTGCAACGACTACATTTTATCTGCTTTACCTTTTTCCCTTGTGAGGGGATCCACAACTTCCACTGCCTCCTTGATTGTTTCCGTGCTAAAGGTGGAAGTATTGGTACAATATGTACCTTATCAGTTGGTTTTCACATAGTTGGAATAGGAAAAATAGATTTTTCATATGATGCTGCATACGTCTGAACATAATAATATGGATCAACATATGAATTTAATTCCTTCCCGCTCTTCATAATTGCAGTCACAGTGTGTGAGCACATGCGAACATTAACTTGCCATTGAGCACAAGAGCTTTGCTTCAAATCAACAGAAACTGAAGGTGTTGAATGAACCTAAAAAACATCGTCACCAGACACGCTAACAACCCATGCTCGACCATCTTGAAATGCTTCCTCTAAACTCGAATCAATCTTAGGGCATATAATCCCTTTCCAACCTCGTGCCTTTTTTCTCCATCTAAATATTTGATTCATTAGTTTCAAATGTATCTTATCAACCAGTTGGGTTATTGGCAAATGTCTTTCAGCACTAATCTAATTATTAAATGATTCCACTGCATTTGACTACATCTCCCCATACTGACATCTCTCAAAGAATACATTAGCCCAATGTTGAGAGGGTAACTCACTCAGAAAACGTTGTACTCTCCTTCCACCTTCACGCCCCAATTCTTCATACAATTTGTTAAAAATATCAAGTGTTGGTGCGTATGCACACTTAGATAAAAGCGATACCATTTTCACCGTAAATCCATTCGGCATACCACTAAGTTGATTTCAAAAATTTTATTTCAAGTGATGCAAACAAAAAGCATGATAGGCTGATGGAAATATCTTCAAAACCAACTCAAGTAGTCCAGCATTACAATCATAAACAAATGTTATATTCCTCGACGTGTCCAGTATATTTCTGAGATGCAATAAAAATCAATGCCAGTTGTCCTCATTCTCAGAGTCAACAATGGCAAAACAAACTAGAAATAATCCTGAAACAAATAGGAAAAAAAATAATGTTAGTGCATGAACTGATACAATTATGCATAAAATGATACATTTATTAATGCAACTGATACAATTACATAACTGATACTATGACCATTTTGTTGATACAGTTAGCATATCTATAACAATTACATAAATGATACAATTACTAGTTCGCTGACACAATTTGTGAGACCCTGACCATTTTTAATTTTTGCAACGTTTCGACATGTTGTTTATTGTTTTTACAATAGCATGTTTATGTGCGTTTTATGTATGTTCAAGCTTAAAAATGCATGTTGGGTTGAAAATCGGGACCGTTGGGTGTTGTGGTGTGAGGGTTTAAAAAAAAAAAAATATATATATATATACATATATTTGTGGCCTATAAATATCTAGCCTTAGATATTTTGGTGAATATATTTTCCAAAGCTTAGAGACTTAGTTTTCTTTTCTAAACAATAACCTCTGCCTTCTCTCTAGATTTTCTTGGGGCCCGAGTTTTGTTTTTGGCGACCGAGTAAAGGATCCTCACAATCGGCATCAAGGGCTACGTGTAATTATATATATTTTTACCATTTAAAAATGTATGAAAATTTGGTTTATTTTTGAAAAGTTGGTTTATTTTTGAAATGTTAGATTTTGGGTTCAAAATCACTTTTGGGTTGATTTCGATTAGAGGAAAGAGGGGTTTGAGGCTTTTCTTTCGGTGTATTTTTGTTGTTTTGGGCTTGTGTATATCCGTGGGTTGTTAAAAGGGTGTTTGGATGGTTTAATTTGACGCAAAGAAGTTGTTTCAGTAGCTTGGGTATGATTTTCACCATCGCCTGTAGCTTATTCTGAGATTTGGAAATTTTTGGGTTTTGTGTTGACACCTTTTTCTGTTAGGATCAACACAGTTTCCTTCTGGGGTGCTGAGTACGCTTCAATAGCTTACGTTGAACTCTCGGTTCTTTTGTATCGACACATTTTCTGTTTTTGTCGACACCTTTTGCTGTTGGTGTTGACACATTTTCTATTTGTGTCGACACATTTTTCCTTCTGTTGGAGTTGTGCATTCTGTTGTTGTTTGTGTCGACACCTCGACACCTTTGCTGTTTGTGTCGACACCTCCGCTATTTGTGTTGACATCTTTTTTGTTTGTGTCGACACCTTTGCTGGTTGTGGAACCCTTTGCTTTTGGTCATATCTTTCTCATTCGGACTCAAAATTGGGTCGCTTCTGTGTTCAAATTAAAACCTTAGAAGTCTTCTTTTCAATGGTATCTCTCTCACAATAAATTTCTTTTTGTAGAAAAAGTTTTGATCAAAAGAGTGAGAGTATGTCAAAATCTCTTAACCGTTTTTCACCCGTTTTTGGCCCAATATTTGGGAAAAGTTTAATTTTCATCCTTAATGAAACTTTTTATCAAATTTCTTGTTCCTTGGGAGTTTGTTGGGGGATGATGTGGCGGTTGGCCTTTGGGTCTTTTATACACGTTTAATGTATAACTGTTTGAAATGCTTATATATCATGTTTTATGTTTAAACCTTGTTTTGGATAAAAAACATATTTTACGCTTTTCTTGGTTTATTACATGATATGAATTGTGGATATCTATGGTTTTCAAAGGGTGTTATTGAAAACGGTAATTTTTGATAAAATCTCAACACTTTGTGTTTTGGAGGTTTGGAGTTAACCCTTGGGGTTGAGTCTCATGTTTGAAAACGTTTTGTGAAAACAGAGAAAACATTTTTAAAATATTTTGTTTGATCTCCGTGATTCATGGATTGGATCTCTTGTTTATACATGTGCTGTATAAATATTTTTTTGCAATTTTTTTAAAAAATGTTTTGTTGATCTCCATGTTGATGGATGGATCTGTATATACATGTATAATATATATTTGAGAAATATTTTCATAGTTGAGCTACGGTTCAATTTTTGAGAATGATTATCTATATGTACCGGGACGACGTATATTTAGCACGAGTTGCCCTCGGTGTAAGTCCAAAAACGTGCGCAGCGTAGGTGCTCTGTACCTTCGGGTTAGTCCGCGTAAATTGAGTTGGTTGGGTGTTTTGTACCCTCGGGTTGTCGCCCGTAAAATAAGCATTCGTTGTGGTGGCTCTGTATAGAACTTGCATTTACCTAGTAGGCCTTAAGTGGTTCGGGACTATGGTAAAGGGGCAGGAATCTGTAGTTGCTACCTCTGTCCCCTTGTGATGGATTCGGTACGTAGGATTAAATCATCCTTTTCGCGATGATACATTTCGCGAGGGAACAATGTTTTTGATTACTGTTTTTTCATAACTGTGGTTAATCTTTTGTATTATTTGCAATGCCTAGTTTGAAGGATGAAAATATGGGTTTTATGAAATAAAACATTTTTAGGAGACTTGTGTAGTCTGATGGGAAAACTCGGGGTTTGTGAAAAACCGTTTTGGGTTCTGTGGTTCCGTTTAGCTCCCACGTTATATGATTGCATATTTCCTGCTTTGCAGTTTTATAGTCTTTTCCTATTGGACTTCGACTAACGGTGTGGGATTTTGCTGTAAAATCATTTTTAGGTGAACATGTCGAGTTGACCTAGATGCTTGAGATGATGGAGGACTCGTAGTAGTTTTCTGTTTTGACATGTACTTTTACACGTGAAGCCTGTTTCACAAGGCGGGTTTGTACGCCTTGAGGCAATATAATTATTCATGTATGAACTACATGTTTATCGTTTATGACAGCTGAACTATGGGGATCTTTTATCTAAATGTTGTATATTTTTTAGCTGATGATTTTCCAACTGCAAATCTTATTTTCATAAACAATTTTTTGTGAGCTTTCGCGTGACCCTTGTGTTTGGGGCGTGACACAATTACTAATACATAACTGATACAATTACTAAAATCATAACTAATACAATTAAATTAATTGATATAATTATGGATACCATCATTGATACAATAACTGAAATAATCATAATTAAAAAGATACAATTACAACTGATAATATCAAAATTCAATTCAAACTCACTTATCTTGGTTTCCATCCATGCTTGTTGCTGCAAGCAAATTGCCTTTGTAGTGTTCTTTAAGAAACGTCCCATCAAGAAATAACAAAGGACGACAATAATTGAATCCCACAATACATGCATGGTAAGCAACAAATAATCCTTTAAAACGTCGCGTGTTGGTGCATTATTCTAACTGAATATAACTTCCAAGATTAGCCACTAATGCAGCGTCACCATACCACTTCGACTCATTAAAGGGATAGTAATAGTGTCTGAATACATCACCCTTCACTTTTTCAACACCCATTTAAGCCTGATAGTAACTAATGTTAACTCCATAGTTAACCTTGAACTAATGAACAACATCTACAGGCCTCTTTAGCAGCATACATCGAGCTTCATCTACAATGATACTAAAAATCAACTTAGAACTCATGTGTGCATTGCTTGCTGTCTGTACATCTGCTTCACATGTGTATTACACTCAATAATTTTCGAATGCAAAAAAAATTATTTGCACGACAAACTCTAGCATGGACAAGCCACATACAACCCATCGACTCCCTAAAAGGACAATGTGCAGTGACCCTAGTCCTATCATTTTTCACATATCGAAATTCGAAGCTAGGCTCAATGAAGTATTTTGAGAGTTCGTTGCGAAATTCTTGCTCCACGTGACTAATGGCATTTGCCCACCCAGAAGACAATAACACTTTCTATTTCTTAGAACTAAAACTTGACAACAAGTCAACATCACTATCATGTTCATCCCTCCATGTCTGCTCACATTGTTCACTACTCTCATCATTAATATCTTCACTACTAGAGCCACCATTAACTAATTCGAACTCATTATTATTCTCCGTTACCTCAACATCAATATAATTTCCAACACCAGTACCCATAAGTGAAAACATTACTTGTAAGTCATCGTCATTGTCCAACATACAATGTGAATGGCCTGGCAATGCATAAGTTAAAGATAAACTTGCCTCTTTTAACGAGCTCCACCTGTTGCGCACCATGTTCAAAAGTGAATCATACAAAAGCTTCCTGTCAACCATTATTACAGTTGTATAGCTTCCAGACTTGCACAACAATACTAAAAGATTTTCCATCGCAGCCAACCACAAAAAATGACCTCCAATAAAAAACAAATGTTAGCAGCAATTAGAGTCATACCGATATGTATAAAGGATACAATAAATATTTCGAGAAACATTAATATATTTTAACTGATACATTTATCAGTTAAATTCGTATTTTGAAAATGTCACTGTTGTTTGAATTGCTAAATGTATCAGTATTGGTTTTATAATACCTATCTCACAAATGATTCATCATGTAACGTCTCGAACCCTGGGAACCCATGAACACAACCCAAAATATTCCGCATAAATGCTATCAATAAAGACTTTCTTAAGAACAACCCTTCAGTTTTCTTCAAGCAACCATAATAAAAACA